>AWOL01S0028338.1:6604-50077 GCA_000715115.1 Nicotiana otophora | reverse complement strand
GTGGTTATAGTTATAGCTCGATGCAACTTGTTCGGACTTATACGGTGTGTAAATGTAAGATTTGTGTCTTGAAAGAAATTTTAAAGGTTGGAAATTAAACTCTAAGGTTTATGGGCTAAGGTTAAATTAACGATTTTCAGTTGCATTGTGTAGTCAAGCCTTATGTGGGATAGGGTGACGTGGGTTCACCCCCGGGTATGTGTGTGGTAAGATGTAACAGTGATTTGATGGCTTGGAAACAACTCTTGGCACGTTCGAGGACGAAAGTGTATTTAAGTAGGGGACAATGTAACGACCCGGCCAGTCGTTTTGAGTATTACAACCTCGCTTCCCCATTTACTACTCAAATTGTACTTTACAGTTGTTGTGTGACTTGCCGGGGTAATTAGTTCGGGTTCAGCGAGGTTTTGGAAGAAATTAGAACACTTAGTTTCAAGGTTTAAAGCTTAAGTTAAAATAGTAAACGGATGCAGACTTATGTGTAAACGACCTCGGATTCGAATTTGGATGATTCCAATTGCTCTGTATGGTGATTTTGGACTTAGGAGCGTGTCCGAAAAATTATTTGGAGGTTCGTAGTGGAATTTGGCTTGAATTGCCGAAAGTTGAATTTTTGGGAATTTTGACCGGGGGTTTGACATTTTGATATTGGGGTCGGAATCCGATTCCGGAAATTTGAATAGGTTTACAATGTGAAATATGACTCGTGTGCAAAATTTGAGGTCAATCGGATATGATTTGATAGGTTTCGGCGTCGTTTGTAGAATTTGGAAATTTGGAAATTTATTAGGCTTGAATCCGTGTGTAGTTCGTATTTTTGAGGTTGTTAGGTATGATTTGAGGCCTCGAGTAGGTCCGTGTTATGTTATGGACCTTGTTGGTATGTTCGGAAGGAGACCCGAGGGCCTCGGATGAGTTTCAGATGGTTAACAGATTGATTTTTGAATTTGGAAGACTACTGGAACTGAAGCCTTCTGGTGTAATCGCACCTGCGAAAAAGTAGTCGCAGGCACGAGCAGGGGTGCACTGAAGCGAGATGCGCAGGTGCAGAAGGTGCTTCGCAGGTGCGGAATTGCACCTTCACAAGAAGGAGAGCAGATGCGGGCAGAGGGCTGTGAGGCATTGGTCGCAGGTGCGAGAGAAAATTCTGCACATGCGTGAGCACAGATGCGGACGGATGCGCGCAGAAGCGAAAACTGGGCAAGCAAGTGGAGTCCGAAAATGCGACGTTTTGCTCGCACAAGCGGATGCGCAGGTTCGCAAATCTTGTAAGCAGATGCGGAATTCGCTGGGGCAGAACCTTAAATTCGAGGGTTCGACATTTTCACCCATATTTTGATTTTGGAGATCGGGTTAGGCGATTTTGGAGAGGAAATTTTTCACACAACTTGGGGTAAGTGTTCTTAACTCCCTTGTGATTATATTCCATGAATTAATCTTCATATTTTGGTGTAAGATTATTGAATCTTCAAGAGAAATAGAAGAAAATTTCTATAATGTCACAAAATGAATTTTCAAGTTTGAATACCAATTTGGAGTCGGAGTTGAGTGAAATTAGTATGGTTGAACTTGTAATTGGATGGGTTGTCGTATTTTATAAGTTTCATCAAATTTCGAGACATGGGCCCCACAGGTATTTTTGGGGGCGTAATTTCGAATTTTATGGAAAATATTAGCATTTTGATATGGAACTAATTCTTATAAATTGTGTGGACTAAATCAAATTATTGTGACTAGATTTGAGCTGTTTGGAAGTTGATACGTGCAGAATGGAATTTCTAGAGCATTGCTTAGCTTGCTCGACATTGAATTTTGCATATTCGAGGTAAGTAACTCTTATAATCTTGGAGTTGAGGGTATGAACCCTGAATATATGTATTTTGTGAATTGTGGGGAGGTGACGCACATGCTAGGTGACGGGTGTGTGGGCGTGCACTATAAAAAGTGTGACATAATTATTTCTATGAAATTTGTAGTTAAATAATCTTGGCATTTTTCATGCAGTTTTATGAGTTAAAGATATTGAGCTGAAAAGCATATTAAAAATCATGTTGAGGCTATGTGCCAGTATTATTGGGACCCCTAGAGATCATATTGCTGTGAATTATTTGTTTTTAATTGAAAATTCATACTCAGTCATATTCATTTCATTGCATATCATATCTCAGTCTCTATTGTTATTTATTGATACATCATATCATCATTTTTGGGCTATTTTTCATGACATTGTGAGCCCGAGAGACTGGAGAGATTGATAACTGAGTGAGGCCGAGGGCCTGATTTGTGAGGATATGTATGGGATCGGGCTGCACGCCGCAGCATGTTGCATATTTATGTTGTCCGTGCAGATTATAGCGCTTGAGCTGAAGGAGCCCCTCCGGAGTCAGTACACACCCCCGGTGAGCGCAGGTACCTACTGAGTGCGAGTGCTGAGTGCTGAGTGCTGAGTGATTGGGAGGCATGAGTGATTGTGAGGTATGCCCGATTGGCCAGAGTGATTGTGAGGTATGCCCGAGTGGCACGAGTGACAGTGAGGTTTGCCCGAGGGGCTGATTATAATTTTATCACTGAGTTGCATCGCATTGGCATGCACACATGACATACAAGCATAGAGATGTATTTCCTCATTCCGTACTGCATCACATCATGCATGATTTTTCATACATTTTTGAGAGATGGGCATAGTGATACATTTGTTTTACACGAATTATCCGGAAGAAAAATGAAATATCTTATTTATTATTGAAAAGATTTTGGGAGAAATTTATTGTTTTCAAACTATTTATATTATTGGCAACTTCGGCAAACGATTTGGGTTTTCACTGAGGTATTTGGAAAAAAGAACTATTATTTTTGAAATCATGATTTGGCTGAGAATTTTATCCGTGAGTTACTTCTGGCATTATTTTCTTTATGTTGTTATGGATTGTTATGGACTATTGGTTTTGGACCCGACCATGGTGGAAGCTCGTCACTACTTTCAACCTACTGCTAGGTTTGTTACTTACTCAGTACATGGGGTCGGTTGTACTGATACTACACTTCTGCACATTGCGTGCAGATGTTGGCTGTTGTTGTTGATGTGCTCGAGGGTTGGGGGATTTGAAGATGTACCTGCGTTCCTGTTGTAGATGCCTCTTGTTCAGGGTAGCCTTAGATTTATAAAAGCTCTGTTTATGTATTATTCAAACAGACTATGCATTTATTTCATTTCCGCTTTGTATACTCTATTCTTAGAAGCTTATGATTTGTACTACCAGTTCTTGGGGATTGTATAAGATCAGGATCTTTATTCACTTAAATTGCTTTAAATAATTATCATTGAAATTGGTTAGTTGGTAATTGGCTTATCTAACGGGATGGGTTAGGTGTCATTACGACTAGTTGGATTTTGGGTCGTGACATATACCTACCAACTTTGGTCAGTATGTAATTTTAAAAAAATGTAAAATAATTTGTTTTTGTAGTTTTCGTCCGTGTTGGACGGTGTTTTGGTCGCTTTTGTTGACCGACCAACGTTGGTCGCTTTTGTTGACCGACCAACGTTGGTCGGTTTTTCCCTGATTTCTAGTAGTGTAATAATATCAAGGAGCTTACTTCTCCCAGTATATCCGTAACGAGTATTTCTAAATACCTTAAAACTAATGTATTTTAACCAAATAACCTTTGACTATCTATAATTAGAATGAAAATATGCTTGTAATTCATACCTTACTATAAACTCTTCCAAACACGGTATATAATCTCTACCTAATTCAGTAAGATTAAGAGTTTTGACCTTTTACTTTAATATCACCTCTTTCATTATAATGGCTTGTATATGCTCTTTTCAAGAAACATACAGGTTTGATAATGTCATAAACACATACAAGTTATAATGAAGAACCTAGCAGAATCCTATGTAATTTATTCATTTTAGTGTGCCTATAAACATAATAACTGGGCGTTTCAGCAAATGATCAACCTTTTGTCTGCTGAACTTATTACTTACCTAAAAGTCAGCTTTAGTTTATTGATGATGACTGAAAGAATACCTGAATAGCACTTCAGAGTAGATTGTAAATTAATTATGGTAAGTTTAAAAGGAAAACAGTGATTTCGTATATACTACAAATAACTAAAAGTTAAAGCACAATATAAGGTAGACGTTGCTCATGTGGGGTCCATCCCATAAATTAAGGAAGATAATTTTCTTCCTTTGATTGGCAGCAATCTTTTCTTTTGCATTGTCAAATATCGAGGCTGCAGAAGAAAAAATGTCAAATTATTAAGCGGAAGAAAGAAAATATTTGCATTACAAATTTTCAACCAATCCTTCATTTTGATTGGTTGAAGAGGTAGCCTATTTCTCCTATAAAAGGAGAGCTTCGGCTTCTTCATTTCACCACACAGAAAGAGAAGCAACACAATAGTTGCAGAGAGTATTTCTCAGGCATTGTGAGAAATAGACTATGTACAGGAAAATAGAGAGTGAGCGATATTGTAGTGAGATGGAAATATCAAAAGAGGGTTATTTCTTTTGAGTGTTGTAGTGGTCTTTGGAGTATTTTACTCGGATCTACAAAGTGTAAAATTCCTTGCTATAGTGATATTAGTTGCTCGTCTCAAGGCCGTGATTGTTTCCCTTATTCAAAAGGGTTTTTCACGTAAAAGTCTTGGTGTCGTTGTCACTCTTTTATTCTTGTTAATTACCGTATCTCGGTGCTACATTATTATTCCGCTTTTAGTACCGTGAATATTATTTCTGTAGGGGTTTATTCGCAACAACTGGTATCAGAGCACAAGTTATGCTCGTTCACAGAAATATTGTTCACTGTCGATAGTACTATACTCGGTGAAAAATAAAAATGTCCTGAGTAAAGTACGAGGTAGCAAAATTTAACGGAGATAGCGGTTTCTCAACATGGCAAAGAAGGATGAGAGATCTGCTCATCCAACAAAGATTACACAAGGTACTAGATGCTGATGCCAAAATGCCTAATACCATGAAAGCTGAGGATTGGGCTGACTTGGATGAAAGGGCTACTAGTGCAATCAGGTTGCACTTATCAGATGATGTGGTAAATAACATCATTGATGAGGATACCGCACGTGGCATTTGGGCAAGGTTGGAAAGCCTATACCCGTCCAAAACGCTAACAAATAAATTGTACCTGAAGAAGCAGCTATACGCCCTACACATGGGTGAAGGTACGAATTTTTTGTCACATTTAAATGTGTTTAACGCACTAATCACACAGCTCGCCAATCTCGGAGCGAAAATAGAGGAAGAAGATAAAGCTATCTTGTTGTTAAACTCGTTGTCATCTTCGTACGATAATCTGGCAATAACCATCCTGCACGGTAAGGCTATCATTGAGTTGAAAGATGTCACATCGGCTCTTTTACTCAATGAGAAGATGAGAAAGAAACCTGTAAATCAAGGACATGCTCTCATCACAGAAGGTAGAGGCAGGAGTTCTCAAAGGAGTTCGAGCAACTATGGTAGATCCATATATCGTGGGAAGTCTAAGAACCGATCCAAATCAAGAGCTAGAAATTGCTACAATTATGATCAACCAGGTCACTTCAAAAGAGATTACCCAAATCCAAGGAGGGCAAAGGTGAAATTAGTGGCCAGAAGAATGACGACAACACAACCTCCATGGTGCAAAACAATGATAATGTTATCCTCTTTATAAACGAAGAAGAGGAATGCATGCACTTATCAGGTATAGAGTCGGAATAGGTGGTTGATACAACAACATCTTACCATGCCACACCAGTAAGAGTTCATTTTTTCAGATATGTAGTAGGTGATTTCGGCCTTGTGAGAATGAGTAACAAAAGTTACTCAAAGATTGCGGGGATTGGTGACATTTGTATCAATACAAATGTCGAATGCACATTGGTTCTGAAGGATGTGCGCCATTTACCTGATTTGCGGATGAATTGCATCTCGGGAATTGCTTTAGACCGAGATGGATACGAGAACTATTTTGCAAATCAAAAGTGGAGACTCACCAAGGGATCATTGGTGATTGCAAAGGGAGTTGCTGGCACGTTGTACAGGACAAATGTAGAAATATGCCAAGGTGAATTGTACGCGGCACAAGATGAGATTTCTGCAGATTTGTGGCACAAAAGAATGGGTCGTATGAGCGAGAAGGGATTGCAGATTCTTGCTAGGAAATCACTCATTTCTTATGCCAAAGGTACAATGGTAAAACCATGTGACTACTGTTTATTTGGTAAGCAGCATAGAGTCTCATTTCAGACATCGTCTGAAAGAAAATTGAATATATTTGATTTGGTATATTCTGATATTTGTGGTCCAATAAAAATTGAATTGATGGGCGGTAACAAATATTTTGTTACTTTTATTGATGATTCTTTACGAAAATTGTGGGTTTATATTTTAAAAACCAAAGATCAGGTGTTTCAAGTTTTCCAAAAGTTTCATGCTATGGTGGAAAGGGAGACAAGCCAAAAGCTAAAGTGTATCCGAAGTGACAATGGAGGTGAGTACACTTCAGGGGAATTTGAAGAGTACTGTTCGAGCCATGGGATCAGACATGAAAAGACAGTTCCTGGAACCTCACGGCATAATGGCGTAGCCAAAAGGATGAACCGCACCATAGTGGAGAAGGTGAGAAGCATGCTCAGAATGGCTAAACTACCTAAGTCATTCTGTGTCAAAGCAGTTCAGATAGCCTGTTACCTGATCAATAGGAGTCCATCAGTTCCATTGGCGTTTGACATCCCAGAGAGAGTTTGGACCAACAAGGAGGTGTCCTACTCACATGTGAAAGTGTTCAGTTGCAAAGCTTTTGCACATGTACCAAAGGAGCAGAGAACAAAGTTGGATGATAAATATGTTCCTTGCATATTCATCGGATATGGAGATAAAGAATTTGGATACAGATTGTGGGATCCCGTAGAGAAGAAGGTCATCGGAAACAGAGATATGGTCTTCTGAGAAAGTGAAGTTGGAACTGCTGATGATATGCCAAAGAAGGCCAAGAATGATATCATTCCTAACCTTGTTACTGTTCCTTCTACTTCTAACAATACCACAAGTGCAGAAAATACGACCGACAAGGTTGCCGAGCAGGGCGGCAACCTGGTGAGGTTATTGACCAGGGGGAGCAACTTGATGATGATGTCCAACAAGTGGATCACCCTACTTAGGGAGAAGAACAACCTCAACCTCTGAGGAGATCAGAAAGGCCAAGGGTAGAGTCATGCAGGTACCCTTCCACGGAGTATGTCCTCATCAGTGATGAGGGGAGCCAGAAAGTCTTAAGGAGGTGATGTCCCATATAGAAAAGAACCAGTGGATGAAAGCCATGCAAGAAGAGATGAAATCTTTGCAGAAAAATGGCACGTACAAGGTGGTTGAACTTCCAAAGGATAAAATACCACTCAAATATAAGTGGGTCTTTAAACACAAGAAAGATGAAAATGGCAAGCTGGTCAGATAAAAAGCTCGATTGGTGGTAAAAGGCTTCGAGCAGAAGAAAGGTATTGATTTTGAAGAAATTTTCTCTCCTGTTATCAAAATGACTTCTATTCGAACAATCTTGAGCTTAGCAGCTAGCCTAGATCTTGAAGTGGAGCAATTGGACGCAAAAACTGCATTTCTTCACGGAGATTTGGAAGAGGAGATCTATATGGAGCAGCTAGAATGATTTGAAGTAGCTGAAAGGAAACACATGGTCTGCAAACTGAATATGAGTCTTTATGGGTTGAAGCAGGCACCAAGGCAGTGGTACAAGAAGTTTGACTCATTCATGAAAAGTCAAACTTACACAAAGACATATTCTGATCCATGTGTATACTTCAAAAGATTTTCTGAAAATAACTTTATTATATTGTTGTTGTATGTGGATGACATATTAATTGTAGGAAAAGACAAGGGGCTGATCGCAAAGTTGAAGGGAGATTTGTCCAAGTCATTTGATATGAAGGACTTGGGCCCAGCACAACAAATTCTGGGTATGAAGATAGTTCGAGAGCGAACAAGCAGAAAGTTGTGGCTATCTTAGGAGAAGTACATTGAACGTGTACTGGAACGCTTCAACATGAAGAATGCTAAGCCAGTTAGCACACCTATTGCTAGTCATCTAAAGTTGAGCAAGAAGATGTGTCCTACAAGTGTAGAGGAGAAAGGGAACATGGCTAGAGTTCCTTATTCTTCAGCAGTCGGAAGCTTGATGTATGCAATGGTATGCACCAGACTTGATATTGCTCATGCAGTTGGTGTTGTTATCAGATTCTTTGAAAATCCTGAAAAGGAACATTGGGAAGCAGTCAAGTGGATACTCAGGTATCTGAGAGGTACCACGGGAGATTGATTGTGCTTTGGAGGATCTCATCCAATCTTGAAGGGCTATACAGATGCTGATATGGAAGGTGACATTGATAACAGAAAATCCACTACTGGATATTTATTTACATTTTCAGGGGGAGCTATATCATGGCAATCTAAATTGAAGAAGTGTGTTGCACTTTCAACAACTGAAGCATAGTACATTGCCGCTACAGAAGCTGGCAAGGAGATGGTATGGCTCAAGCGGTTTCTTCAAGAGCCGGAATTGTATCAAAAGGAATATGTTGTCTATTGTGACTGTCAAAGTGCAATAGACTTGAACAAGTTGTGCAATAATTTGGAGGAGATTGTCAAACTCTCTCCTCTCCCCCCCCCCCCCCATATGGGTACTTACTACTGATTCAAAAGGAAGAGTTTGATGATGGCCCTGCTTTCTTAAATTAGAATACGTCATACCTTATAAAAAATGAGAACAAGTTATAATCTATTCTTTTAATTATGGCTGTTATGAATGACAATGTAGGAATTTAGTTCCTTTATGTGGAATTTGGTTTCGTCTATGCCATTGGCTGAGTGCTTTTCAAAATTGACCAATTAGATCTGATTCATTTTTTTGATATCCTTCAGTTGCTGGTGATGTTGAGCAGTTGCACGTGTTTTTTAATTTTTTCAAAGTAGCTTAACATTGTAACTTCTGTTTATGTAGACGCCGAGTAATCCAAGTGTTTGCTCATGGCGCTCGAATTCTTGATGGTGCATTTATGACTCAAGAACTGAGCTTTAAGGCTTCGAATGTGGAATCTGGCTCGAGTTCTGATAGTTCTCACGAATATGTAAGAACGCAAAACATATTAAAAATACTCATAAATAGCATTAGTTAAAACAACTACATTTGGGCATGATCTTTCGGTGTGGTGAAATGAAGAAGCCGAAGCTCTCCTTTTATAGGAGAAATAGCCTACCTCTTCAACCAATCAGAATGAAGGATTGGTTGAAAATTTGCAATGTAAATTTTTTCTTTCTTCCGCCTAACAATTTGACATTTTCCTTCTGCAACCTACCATATTTGACAATGCAAAAAAAAAGATGGCTACCAATCAAAGAAAGAAAGTTATCTTCCTTAATTTATGGGATGGACCCCACAAATCTCTCCCTCCAGTCCCATTCACCTGAAGGAGGTAGCATTGTCTTATAGTTTGAGTGCATGCCGATAAGTTCTTTGCATATCTCAAACTTGTCTCTTGGTACCACCTTGGTCAACATATCAGCAGGATGTTTACTCATGTGAATCTTTTTGACCTGTAAAGATTCGTTCTCCACCTGCTCACGCATCCAGTAATATCTCACATCTATATGCTTTGTTCTTGCAGGGAGTATTTCTCAGGCATTGTGAGAAATAGACTGTGTAGAGGAAAACAGAGAGTGAGCGATATTGTAGTGAGGTAGGAATATCAAAAGAGAGTTATTTCTTTTGAGTATTGTAGTGATCTTTGGAGTATTTTACTCGGACCTACAAAGTATAAAATTCCTTGCTATAGTGATATTAGTTACTCATCTCGGGGCCGTAGTTTTTTCTTTTATTCAAAAGGGTTTTCCACGTAAAAATCTTGGTATCGTTATCACTCTTTTATTCTTGTCAATTACCGTATCTCGGTGCTAAATTATTATTTCGCTTTTAGTACCGTGAATATTATTTCTGTAGGAGTTTATTCCCAACAGCTCATAATTACGTTGGAAGTACCTACATCACTACAGGTTCATAGCATATAATGGCAAACAAGGTTGTATTAAACACTTCAAACGAAGAGAATGTTGTTTCACTAACTAAAATGGTAAGATCTACTAAAACTCTGAATTTTGCAATTCAAAATCAGCTGCCTTACTGTTATGGGGTTATGAAAGTCAATTGAATATACCAATAAAATTAACTCACTCATTACTAACTTAAAAAGAGCAGCGTCTTTCACACAGACATTTCTTAGAAACCTGCGACATGCTACCATTACATCCTCTTCCTAGGGCCTAAAATAGGAAGTTATAGAAACCCATACATCAATATCCAACTTATCATAGACATAGTTATTGTAACTTCTACTCTATGAAGTTAAATCGATTGTGTAAATCGAACATGAGGATGAGTAATAGAGAGCAAAGTGAAAAAGATCACTTCTTTAGAAATTTGGTTAACACTAAGTTTTTTGAGGAAGCCGTATATAACAGAAAAGTTCGAGAGTAAACATTTAGATAGTGGAAGAATTTTGCAAGAACTTCTACCCGGTAATTATCGGCCAATACTTGGAGACTGTTTATACTATGAGATAAAGATTTTAGACAGAATGCTTACACATTGTCATACTCATCTTTGATAAAGAAAAATATTTCAGAATAGTCACTATGAATTGTTGGTTTCCTTAATATTCACATGTTACAGATCATGGATAGATCAAAAATGAATTTCTGATTAGTCAAAGAGCTACAAATGAATACAAAAATGTGATGCCTCAGTCTACACCTCTTTATTTGACAGACCTAAGTATGCTTTTTTTAATCATTTGACAATTTTCAGGCTTTCATCTATTAACCTTCAGTTGAAAAAGAAGAGACTATTATCTCAGATTACAACGTTACCATTGCCATACTTCAGGAGGATCATAAATCAACCTTTTTAACCTCCAAATATCATCTAATCCTAATAATAGCTGCTAAGAAATTGCCCGAAGAAGTATTTAAAATTCAAAGTCAATTTCTATAAGTGAGCATCACTGAGACATGCTTTAAAGAAGAGTATTCATTTAAGAAATCACTTAGGCAATTGAGTCAAGAGTGAGAGGTCATGTATTGATAAGAGCAAAAATGCACCATGTTTCGAAAAGCTAAACTAAAAATTTCAAAAGTACCAAATTGAATCCACAAGATCAGTAGAGGAGGAAGAAAAATGAAACACCCAGCAGCCGTAAAAAGAAAATCGAACTGCGCAAAACATAGTGAGGAAGAGGATTGTTTGGATGCTTGTTACTCATTGTATCGTATTGTATTATTATCCCAAAATAATATTTATTTTGATTGTTGTATTAAAATAGGTTGTATCACATTGTTAAATCCATTATTCCGGAATAATGAAAAGTCCCATTTTTCGAAACAACTGATTTAGTGCGATGGGATTGTTTCCTATTTTTCTTTCCAAATATGCCATAACTTATTACTCCGTAATCTATTTTACCCTTTATATTTTTTTTATTTTAACTCCAAATCTGCCACCTATAACCTACCTTGTCTTTGTCCCTTTTTTCCTCGGGGATCCAACTCCAACATAAAATTGTTAATTTTGTTCCACTAGTTTTGTTAGAATTTACATGAATTTAATTGCTTAATCTATTTATAAGACATATTTGGTGATATGCGTAATTTTTGATAAAGTTAATATTTAAACAATTGGGGGTATTTTAGTAAACTTATCAGTTATAGTATATTACGATACAGTCAAACCAAACAGCAAAACACTATTTAATAACAACAAACAATATAATCTATCCAAACGTTGTATTTATAAAACGATACAATACAATACAATACAACACAATACAATACATTATAAAACGATGGTAATAACCATCCAAACAAGCGAGTCTAACTGCGTTGACAGCCACGTTTTATAAGACCTACACTAGTTGCTCTTTGAAGATACATATCCAGAACTGACTCCAACCCTATGAGGATGAACTCTACCCAAATTACAAAGGTTTAATTCCAAACCTAGAAGGAAAAATAAAGAGGGAATAACAGAGATCTACCAACACAGACACGGGGGAGATTGAAGAATTGCACACCACGTGTTTGACAAAGCAAAGTACACCTCAACACCTGATAGACGTGGGAAATATCCTATTACAAATGGTAATATTCTCCAGTCTTGCTTTGGTGTGAAGAGTTATAGTGGAAGCAACTTGGGCTTGAGTTCAATTCGACCAGAACTCTCGAATACCAGAAAACACCCAGGAACAAGATGAACAGCCTACAATACGCAGCTTTAATTCCAAAGTTAGGGAGAAAACGAAGGGGAATAGAGAAATCTATACCTAGAAGAATCTAAAGAGATACAGAGAGGAGAGAAAGAGAGAGAGCGCACGGGTGAGATGAGAAAGCGCTTACGTGTTGAACAAAAGGGATGTACACCAGAAACCACTGAGAGGGCAGATTTTCGAAAACAACCCCGAAGCAGGGATGGAAAATTCCAAAAATAAGCCCGAAGCAGGTCGACGATGAGCACCTCAAACTCCCGCTTCTAAATAAGTAGAATAGAATATACTCCTAAAAAGTTATTCCATGACGAAGCACAAGCAGGATAATTCTAACCATTGAAGAATAAGCCAACCTAACTCTTTGTAAATAACACATGAATGTTACAGGATATGATCAGACACCACACATGAATTTCATAAGATCAGCTGGAGTTAGGTAATTCAATTGGGATATAGCTAGCTAGGATGCATTGTATTTATTCAAGCACTATTCCAATTAATTCTGCAAGCAAAAAATCATACATGTACCATAGGTTACAGTCTCTTGATATATGTATCTATCAACTTGGCTGTTTAAAAATATTATTAATATTAAAGCTATATATTACATCTCCAACAATATATTTTTAACTTAGATTACGAGAACCATTAGATCGGACTTTTTTTTTTTAAAATCTTAATAGAAATAAAAAATAATAACCGGTTCTTTAAATAAGCAAACCAATAAAACAAAGGAATTACTAGCATTCAATTTTTACATTTCAGTCTTTCTCCATCTTAGATTTTTTTCACTACTTCGAATCAAATATATTGTGAGATATGAATTAACTTATCACTGAAACAAATAAATCCTCCTTACTCGTGAACGAATATTATAAAATAACTCCTAAAACCCCAAGAATAATTGAAAATCCTCAAGGTACGTGAACCATACAGAAGGCCAAAATTAATGCCTAATCACTCAGTTCTATAGTTGTAGATGAGGCGTCTATATAAAGAAAGCAAAAGGGCAGGGACAACGTCAAAATGGTTAAGTAACTATCCGCAAAGAGACAGAAGCAAAATCAATCTCTTCTTTTCCTTTGCGAAAAATGCCTTGTTTGCACAAATTCACAATTCAAGTTCCCCTTCTCTTTTCCTTCCTCTTGCTTTCTCCTCTTTATTCAAATTCTGCTCCAATTTCAAAACCCAACAACAATAATGTCACTGCACTTATCAACAAAGCTTGCTCATCATTAACAAATAAAGTCTTGTGCATGAACTATCTCAAAAGCAATCCAAAGGTTATGGCAGCTGCAACATCAAAACCTTTAGACTTTGCGCTTGCCATTATTCAGTCAGCAATAGGCGAAGCCAAAAATATTCATTCGTATTTGTCCAAACCCAGAGGAAAACTCAGTGCACCAGCTATTGAAGCTTACAGTTATTGCAAAACCCAATGGGGTGACGTGGCTAGTGGATTGGAATGGAGTCTCAAGATTATAAGAAAGGATAAAGGCTACGCTCCTGATACAAGTACAGATTATGACTTTGTGGTGAATCTTGATCATGCCACCAATTGTGGAACTACCCTAGCCCAAGCAAAAATTCAAGATCCTGTAATAGAAAAAGGAAAAGAGAAGGTGCAGCTGGCTGTAGGAGGTGCAAACAAGATTCTTGAGTGGGCAAAGCCTCCCAAAAAGAACGACTAGTAAACTCTTTATACAAAAGTATAAAGAATTCCGATATAATTAACGTAGTTAGAAACAGCACATTAAGGTACTTGACCAGTGCATTTCTTGATTTCTATGTTAAAGAGAATGAGATTCCTCTCAAAATTGATACTTTTAGTGCCTTCTAACTCTATAAAATTGTTGTGACGAAGAATAGTTCAACCTAATCTACCAAATTCAAAGTAGAGAAAATGATCATCTTTTGTACATAAATATATAACGTGGAGTATCTAGAACTAAGCCTTGAGTTTATAGAAGTCCTGGTTAATGACACAAAAATGATATAAAACTAAATTTTAAAATATCAGAAGAATCATATACGTAATAGATTTCATATTCTGCTTTTAAACTTTGGCTTAACAAACGTACACAAGAACATGATATTATAAAGTACCCCCAACGGCCAGATTCTTGTAATATCATCAATTTTTTGTGTTAAATCTTCCTACTGAAATAACTGTACCAAAGAGTTCAGATAAACCACATTCTCTCTCGCTATAACGGCTAGATAAGCGACTGAACCACACGCTCCGACGGATGGAGCCTCCGGGCAGCGCTAATCAGGCGCGTCCGAAACAACTTAGTGTTCCTCCAGACGAGAAGAATACAACACCAGAAGTAATTGCCCCAAAATCTACTTATACACACACAATCACGGGAATCGCTAGCCCATCTACGGCACATGCCCACCATCCACGAGAATCAGTCATTGCTAAGCATACCACTCACAACGGGATGCCGGCTGTTATTTTCAAAGCCAAAGACTACTACGGCATAATGGCGGAGGAATGCAAACGCACCATTGTAGGCAGATTCTTGAAGCCTCGGCCGCAAATTGACAGAATTAGGTCAAGTTTCAGGGAACAATTTTCGATGAAAGGATCTGTTAAAATTGGGGTATATGATAATTACAATGTATTTATGGATTTCACAACTATCCATCTGGTACCGAAGGGTGATTGAAATCGAAGGGAAACAAATGTGGCTTCAAAATGGTTTCTTCTCCCCGGGCTTCCGTTTAATATGCATAACTGGCACTATGTGAAGCAAGTTTTAAATTCAGTTGGCACACCATTGACGCTAGATGTCGCAACTTATGGGAAAACTAGACCTAGCATGGCCAAAGTAAGAGTAGAAATTGATCTCCTTAAACCTCAACTTGAATCTGTTTGGGTTGGCTCGGAAGATGAGGATTCTCCATTTAAAGGTTTTATCCAAAAGTTGGAATATGAAGGAATTCCCAAATATTGCAAACATTGTAAGAAACTCGGGCATAACATGATGAACTGTAGGTTTCCAGTAAAGAAAAACATGATTGAAACCACTAAAGATATTGGGAACCAGAATGTGGATAATTTTGGAATAGCAGGTCCTTTTAGAAAGGATAATATTGAAAAAAAAGCCAATGAACTAGGACACCAAAGACAAACTGAAAAAGTTGGTTCAAAAAGAAAAGATGATCCTATATTTACAAAGGAAGTAAAGGATACTACTGTAAATGAGAACCTCCAAACAACTGAAACAACCTTAGCTCACACCAACAAGACTGCAAAAAATAAATCTGAACCATCAGTGGGTGAAAGGTTGAAGAAGAATAAGAAGAAGAAATAGAAAATAAAAAAAATGCCAAAAAAGAGGAGCAAAGTCATATTCAAACCAGTGCAATCTCATGAAAGTAACAGAAAAAATCAGACTAAGAGCTTTATCTTTACTCACAACGAGCACTCTCTAGCAATTGTGGAAGAAGATATTCAGATGCAATGAAAATTCAACAGTAAGAATCAAAATCAGCAAGATCACTCTACGACAGATGAAAACATCAATGATAAGGAAGTGAAGAATTCTTCTAATGAGGTCATATGGAATACAAGGCAGGGGAAAGTAAATAAATAAGAACATGACATCAGTAAAAGTGTCGATCAGGTTCATCAGGTCGATCCTACGAGCGACAGCAGTAGCTCATCTAGCCTACCTTCAGAGATCATCAAACATTCAGGAATTCAGTTGGTAGTAGATCTGAACTCCTTCAACTTAAATCATCCAACGGAGAATAGAGGGGTCGCTGAGAATCCTACAAGAGAAAACTTGGATAACACACACTCTACATGCAATAAGAAAGTTGAAGGAAAAGATCAGAAGACGGGTAACAATACTCAAGATAGTAGGGATACAAGAAATAGTTCTCCAGTGACAAGAGGAAGAAGTCAAGTCGGGGGAACTAGAAACAAGCATAAAAAGAAGAATGATCCTTCACAAAAAAAGAGTCAGAAACAGGACACCTCCCCTACAAGTTCTAATGATTAGCAAAATCTTCTAGAATATTAGGGGAGTTAGGTCCAAAAAAGCCATTCACAAGCTGAAATATTTATGCAATATCAACATTCTATAATTTGTATCCATTTTTGAGCCTTTTATTAGTAATGAAAAGCTTGATGGATGTAGGAAATTTCTTGGTTTTCAACATAGTACCTCCAATCGCAATGGTCAAATTTGGTGTTTTTGGAACAACAACTACCACCATACGTTAATAGCAGAGGATGAACAATATATAACTATAAAGTTTGATGATGGTATCAACAACCAAAGTTCTTTCATAACAGCTGTATATGCTAAATGTACATCAGCTGAGAGAAAGAACCTTTGGTACAGCCTGGAGAAAGATAACCTTAGCATTGATAGTCCATGGTGCATTAGGGGTGACTTCAATGTGATTATTGATCCCGATGAAAATCTAGGAGGAAATCCTCACACTATTCACAGAAGTTTGGATTTCATTAATTGTATGGATAATTGTGGGGTTATAGACCTGGGTTACACTGGCCCCAAATTCACCTGGTGTAATAATTGGAGGCCTAGCAAGAGAGTCTGGAAAAGGCTTGATAGAATTTTTGTAAATGACTCGTGGATTCAAAAATTCCAGCATAGCACTTTTAGGCACCTAGTGAGAACTGGTTCGGATCATAAACCTTTACTCATGAAGTGTTTTAACACCAACCACACTCACTTGAGTTACTTCAGGTTTCTGGATTTCTAGGTTAGTCAAAATAATTTTATGGACATTGTCAAGGAAGTTTGGAACGTAAACATTACTGGTAACTCAATGTGGATCCTCCAATCTAAATTAAAAAATCTTAGTAACAGGCTAAGTAAGTGGTCCAGATAGGAGATTGGAAACATCAATGATCAATGAGTAGATGGGAAGACAAAATTCAACTTCTTGAAAACATTGACATCGATATCAACAGTGAAGATAGCAGGGCAGATGCTAACAAAGCGCATGCTGAATATATAAAATGGCTGAGTATGCAGGAGTCTCTACTCAAACAGAAGACTCAAACCAAATAGTTTCAAGATGGAGATAGTAATACAAGGTACTTTCATAGTCTTTTGAGAGAAAATAGAACAAAACTTCAGCTCCATAGGATCAAGAATCATAAGGGAAAGTGGATCAAGAGTGAAGTAAACATTACTAAAGCTACTGTCAAACATTTTAAATCTCTGTTCAATATCCCTAAGCCTACCATCAACCCTAATATTTTGAATTGTATTCCTAATTGCTTATCTGATAAGGATAATATCATGCTATCAGCTATCCCTAATGAAGAGGAAATTAAGGAAGCAATTTTCAATCTTAGTGTTGATAGCACTGTTGGTCCAGATGGGTTCAATGGTACATTCTTTCATCATTGCTGGGATATTATCAAGAAAGATGTTATGGCCTTTGTTAGGGATTTCATCAATGGTAAAAACCTTACCAAGTTCTACTCACGTACTTGCCTTAATCCCAAAAATTGAGCCACCCATAAATTTCTCAGAGTTCAGGCCTATCAGCCTTTCTAACTTTACCAACAAAATTATTTCCAAAGTACTTTCTCTTAGACTTAATCATATGCTTTCAAAACTAATTTGTAACAACCAAACTGGCTTTGTAAAGGATATATTAATCACTAAAAATATTCTTTTTGCTCAAGAAATTATTCATAATATCTCCCAGAAGAACTCGGGGGGCAATATTATTATCAAATTAGATATGGCAAAAGCCTACGATAGAATGTCTTGGTCCTTTGTCATATCAGTTCTCATGAGATATGATTTCTTAGAATCTTGGATTGATTTAATTCACAATCTTATTTCTGGAGTGTCGTATTCAATTATCATTAATGGTTCTAGAGTTGGTTTCTTTACCTCCTCACAGGGCTTAAAACAAGGGGATCCCCTGTCCCATCTCTCTTTATTCTTATTGCCGATGTCCTCTCAAGATCTCTAAATAATCTTAAACTAAATGACAATTTTACTCTATTCTCTATGCCTCGCAGGGGGCCTATTATTAACCATCTTGCATATGCTGATGATATTATTATCTTCAGTAGTGGTAATAACACATCTATTAATATGATTATGAAAGTGATTAACGATTATGAGAGAAGCTCTGGCCAACTAGTCAATAGGGATAAAAGTTTCTTTGTGACTGCTCCTAACACATGTGCTTTCAGAATTAATAGGATGAGGGATTGTACAGGTTTCATGGACAAATAATTCCCTTTTAACTATCTTGGTTGCTCTATTTATGTGGGCAGAAAGAAAGTGGCTTATTTTGATGACATGGTTCACAAAGTAATAAAAAGACTCAATGGTTGGCATGGAAAATTATTTTTTCATGAAGGAAAATTGGTTCCTATTTACAGTGTATTGCAATCACTTCCTATTTATACCCTTTCTGCTATGTGCCCTCCAAAAGCAACTTTTCATCTCATTGAAAAACACTTTGTCAATTCATTCTAGGGAACAGATGGTGATCATAAGAAATATCATTGGAGATCTTGAAAGAATTTATGCTATCCTACAGATGAAGGATGCATAGGAATTAGAAGAATGGAAGACATTAGTAACGTTCTAGCCACAAAAAGATGGTGGAGGTTTAGAACTACACTATCTCTGTGGGCTAACTTTCTTAAGAATAAGTATTGTATTAGAGCACATCCAGCAGCTAAACAATGGGCATTCGGTAACTCTCACTCTTAGAAGCATCTGACTAAGGTCAGAAAGAACGCAGGATTTCATATGGTGTGCCAAATAAACTCAGGGAATTGTAGTTTATGGTGAGACAATTGGTCTTCTAAAGGTCCTCTTGCAAATCTGGCCCCGGTTACATATAAAAGTCCGAAGATCCTTGTCAAGGACTTTATTTAGAATGGGGAATGGAATATCAATAAACTCCATGATATCCTTCCAAGATCTATGGTTCAGCACATAATGGAGATTGAGATAGGGAGGAGCACATCACCAGATAAAATTTACTGGGACCTTACGCAAGATGGAACTTATTCCAATAAGTCTGCTATACAAATTATCAGAAGTAGCACACCTAAGGAGAAGTTACTAAGCAAGGTATGGCATTCTTCCATTTCATTTCTTACTTGGAGATTATGGTATAGAAAACTACCATTTGATGATGTGTTAATCAACTTTGGTAAATAAATGGTTTCCAGATGTAACTGTTGTAGTAATCCTAAAACAGAAACTATTGATCATGTTTTCTTGGAAGGAGATGCAACTACTTATATTTGCAAACTAATAGGTTCACCAATCGAAATAATACATCACCAAAGGTCAGCTAGATATACTATTAGCAATTGGTGGCAGGGTAAGGAAGTTAATGCAGTACATAAGTTGGTGCTCTAAATTGCTCCCATTATTATATGCTGGGCAATTTGGAAAGAAAGATGCTCGTGTAAATATGGCAACCAAAAGAAGTTCAACCTACTCAAAACGGAGCAGCAAGTACTATGGACAATTAGAGCAGCAGTTTCGAAGGCCTTTCCCAGCTGCAATATTCCATTTCCATGGGCTAAATATTGCGACACTATGCTACAGCAACAACCAGTCCAAAAGATTACTATTGTCATCTGGAATAAGCCGGAAAAAGGCTCTCTTAAGCTAAACACTGATGAAAGCTTTATTAAAGAAAATGGGAAAGCTGGTATGGGAGGAATTCTCAGGGATGACAAGGGAGATCCAATCATGGCCTTCTCTGTTTCAACTCAAGGCAAAAGTAACAACTACATTGAAGCTCAAGCAACATGGTTTGGAATCAATTGGTGTGTTCAAAATGGATACACAGATGTTTGCCTGGAACTTGACTCTCTGATTGTAGCTAACACGCTGAAAGAAAAAAGGGCCAATAATTACAAAATGAATAACATAACTGAAAGTACCTCTCAGATGCTAGACGAAGCAAATGTCAACATACTGCATTGCTACCGAGAGGCAAATCAAGTAGCGGACTACCTTGCTAAACTAGCATCCTCAACTAATATAGACTCATACTTCTTTACCTTTCAGCAACTTCCTAAAGGAGCTAAAGGACCTTTTCAGTTGGATAAGAGTCAAATGCCTAGCGTTAGAACAAAGTTTGATAAGGCCAATTTTTTTGTTAGCTAATTTAGTTCTCTGTATGGGGTATGGGATGCAAGAATTGTTCACCATGCCTGTTTTTGTGAAGGATAGCTTATTGTCCTTTTGTTGTATCCTGGATTTTGGAGGTAAAGATATATCCCCCTCTTGTATTCCTCTGCTATGATGAAATACAACTCCCAGTTAATCTGGGAAATTAAAAAAAAAAAAAGATCTTCCTACTGAACAAAAACTATATACAACAAGATCTAAGTTATTACGTTGATCAAAAAACAGTAACCATTTTGTTGAACCAATTCACACCCTATTTGAGAGTTAACTTCGTAGTCATGACAATGTGTCTCGTTATGCGTTTTCTCCTCTTCACGTGTTAGATGCTGTAGCTGTAAAAATAGGTTGGCCCTTGTTCCACTTGGATATAAAAAATGCATTCTTATATGGAAATTTAGATGAGGAGGTCTTCATGAGACTCTCTTATGCTCTTTCTGTTCATTCTTCTTCTTTTTCTTCTTTTTCAAAGTTGGCCAATAAAATCTTTTGCTAGTATTTGCATATCCATAGGCCATACGATCAAGTCTAGCATACCAAATTTTACATTATCCTCATGATTATATGATAAGGTATATATGAAAAGCTAACATATGGATCAAAGGAACTAATATCCAATTCTATTTAAAATTATTTATGATAAAACTAGAACAAAAATGACGTGTTCCTATACATCAATGTCATGAAAAATTTTAATTATAAAATTTAAACATAATAACACCAATATAGAAATGATATTCTTCATATCTACGGAGCTAATAACGTGTTATGTAGGATAAAGTCTCAATTTTCACGCAAAATTAATTTACATGATATGGTCTGATCCTTTTAACAACCTTAGTGTTGTTTCCTACGTATATCCACGTTGCATATGTGAGATCGATTGGAAGTTCACAAAGGCTTCACGATCCCGCCGTTATGTGGACCATGACTCCTAGGTCAACTATCCACAAAAGATTAGTTTTAGAAAGATAGAAAAAATAGAACTAGCAACACATATATTGCTAATCATAAAGAATACAAAGTACCTTTTTAAACTCATTGTGAGGTGCCTTCCTAGTCTTAGTGCAATCACTAACATCGTGATCCTTTTGATCACAATTGAAGCATTTCACTTTAGTCACTAATTTTCTTTCTTTCGCACTTGCTATCGTCTATATCACTAATTGTCTTTCTTTCGCACTTGCTATCGTCTATATCACTAATTTTCTTTCTTTCGCACTTGCTATCGTCTATCTTATTATTATTTTAGGATTCTTGTTTGGTTGAGCCTTCAGTTTTCACTGATTTTTCGTTTAAACTATTGGTTGAGCTAGAAGTTATAGTTACGTGCACTTTTGCACCTTCTTACGCTGCCTCATGCCGATCTTGTTCTAACTCTACATATTATCTCATAGCATCAAACGCATTATTACGCTTATTATGAGTTAGATACATACATATACACTCCTAACTTTAAGGCAAAAAAACAAATAATCGCTTCAACTTGTTGCTCATTAATCAACTTATGACCCTGGTTTGGTAACCATAGTGCTACCATACTTAGTTTCAAGAGCATTCCACATATCCTTAGCAATGATCATGTCAGTCTAGAATTTCCTATGACATCATCACTACATAACAACGTAATACATCTAGGAAATTCTTATTTTTCGCTGCTGGATTTTGTTAAAGCTTTTGATCTGGTGGTATCTAACTCGTGTTTTCAGAGGAAGGAGGACCACTTGGTCACGTTCCGGAGTATGGTGGTCAAGACCCAGATTGATTATCTTCTTTGCATGAAGACGTATAGAGGTATATGCACGGATTACAAGGTTCTATCGAGTGAATGGCTTTCGACACAACATAGGCTCTTGGTAATGGACTTGGAGATTAAGAAAGTAAGGAAGAAGAGACCAATGAATGGTTAGCCCAAGATCAAGTGGGGAGCCTTGATTAAGGACAAAACTCAAGAGTTGGGGGAGACGTTGTTGGCTATGAGGGCTTGGAGGAGCAGTGGGGGTGCGAGTAGCATGTGGACCACGACAGCGGGCTACATTAGAGAAGCTGCTAGGGAGGTGCTAGGGGTCACGAAGGGCTACTCCGGATATCACAAAGGGGACTGGTGGTGGCATGGAGAGGTCCAAGGAAGAGTGAAAGCCAAGAAAGCGGTGTTTATGAAGCTAATGGAGAGCGATGATGTGGAGGAGAAGAGGGTGAATATAGAACACTATAAGAAGGCAAAGAAAGAGGCGAAGTTAGCGGTTATGGCAGCTAAGACTGCAGCCTTTGAGCGCCTGTATAAGGATCTTAGGGGGCAAAGGTGATGACAAGAAACTGTTCAGGTTAGCCAAGGCGAGGAAGAAGAAGACTCGGGACCTAGACCAAGTGAGGTGCATCAAAGACGAGGAAGGCAAAGTGTTGGTAGAAGAGGCGTGTATTAGGCACAAGTGGCAGACATACTTCCATAGACTCCTGAACGAGGATGAAGACAGGAGCATTATGCTCGGGGAGTTGGAGAACTCAGAAAGCCAGCGAGAATTTAGGTTTTGTAGGCGTATTAAGATTGAGGAAGTTGAAGAGGTTATGTAGAAGATGAGTAGTGGTAGGGTGACCGGACCAGACGAGATTCTGGTGAAATTTTGGAAGAACGCAGGCCAGGCAGGCTTGGAGTTGCTTACTGGACTGTTTAATATCATTGTTAGGACAAAGCGGATGCCGGAAGAATAGAGGTGGAGTTTGATGTTCTCGTTGTACAAGAACAAGGGTGATGTCCAGAACTGCACTAACTATAGGGTTATCAAGCTGCTGAGTCACACCATGAAAATTTGCGAGAGGGTACTGGAGAGGAGGGTGAGAAGGAGTGTGTCTATTTCGGAGAATGAACATATGATTTTCATTGACTTAGAAAAAGCCTACGACAAAGTCCCTAGGGAGATTCTATGGAGATGTTTGGAGGTTAGCAGCATTCCGGTAGCGTACATTAGGGTGATTAAAGACATATACGATGGAGCTAAGACTCGGGTAAGGACTGTGGGAGGGGACTCGGATTATTTTCCAGTAGTGATGGGATTGCATCAAGGATCGGCTCTTAGCCTATTTTTATTTTCGCTGGCGATGGATGTGCTGATGCGACACATCCAGGGAGAAGTTCCATGGTGTATGCTATTTGCAGATGATATAATGCTTATTGACGAGACATGCGGCGAGGTTAATGCTAAGCTGGAGGTGTGGAGACAAACTCTGGAGTCTAAAGATTTCAAATTCAGCAGGACAAAAATAGAATACTTGGAGTTTAAGTTCAGTGTTGGGATGCAGGAAGAAAAAATGGACGGGAAACTTGATACACAAGTCATTTTCGAGAGAGATAGTTTTAAATATCTTGGGTCTATAATACAGAGTAACAGAAAAATTGACGAGGATATCACACACCGTATAGGAGCGGGGTGGTTGAAATGGAGGCTCGATTTTGGTGTTTTGTCTGACATAAATGTACCACCTAGACTTAAGGACAAGTTCTACAAAATAGTAGTTAGACCGGCCATGTTATATGCCGAGTGTTGGCCTTACACTTTGATCTCATGAATACCGTAACATATATAGATTTTTTTCTATTTTTGCAATTTATTTTAGTCCTTTATATGTATATCTCATACTTATATCTGATAGTATTGTAATTGTTGTCATTTTGAAGTAGTGTGTGCTTTTGTACGTGGAAAATAATGTGTTCAAGTCATTTGTGGTATCTAGCCCTTGGAAAAAATGCACATAGTATGTTGCTATATCGATGTTGTAATTTGTATCATGTACTATATTATCTTCATTTTTCATCTTTTTATGCATATCTTGCTCAGTGCCGGTATATATGAACAATTTTGGCATCTTTTAGATGCTTCCACTTTCGCTTGGAAGTAGTAGCTTAATATTTCATACCAAATCTTATGTGAAACTTGATAATCTTATAGGGGTAGTTGATAGCGAAGAGTGCATGGGCTGTGAGGCCAACATCTTCCATGTTCCTCTGGATCATCTCGTCGTTCCATTCTTGAAAAGGTATTTTTTTATTGTTTAAGTTACCATGGCACACCACATGTTTTAGGTCAATTTTTGATAGCGGAGGGACAAATTTGACTGTTTTTCCCTGTTTGGATGAAGGGTTAGACACCACTTGTTTAGAATTATATAGAGAAGTGCTTAGAGATATAGTTCGATATTCTGAAAAAATTAGTAGCTAGGGGAAAACATGTTAAGATACATAGAGTAGTATTATTATAAGCTAATGTTGAGAAAAAAAATGATCAAGTTGATTTGGGAGAAATGAAGAGATAACCCATTTGGTAATGTGAGAAAGAGTAAGATTTCCATTTAAGAAAAGTGATTCAAGTTACTTATGTAATGAAAAATTATTATATGATTCAAAGAATATGTCTATGTAATTCACTCTCCCTAGATGCTTATGTAAAATAAATATCCTATTTTTAAAGTAAAATTTTAGGTATATATATTGAGATTTTCCTTGATTTGTTCTTGGAAATATGTGAAAATTATTTTTTTTCAAATCTAATTGTGATATTCTATCGAGTTAAATGAAAATCTAAAATAAATATTTGATTTATCATTGACATGTATATATTCTGTATATACTACTTGTTTAGTTGGTGACTTGGCTAGAGTTGATTTAGTTAATTTACATTTAACATCTATCATTAGATGATAAATTGGGAACATAGTAAACTTTCGAATCTAAGATTTATGTTTGTATTTATTAGCTTTGTCAATTTGCTAAAGTTACATTTATGTTTATGGAAAAAATATTAAACATGCGTGCTTTTAGTTTGATTGTGAAACTTTGTATTTTATAAAGGTGTAGAGCTTTTGTGTTCCACAAAGACCATGTCTACTGCTTTAAAGAATATTATTGGAGAGATTATCAAAAGTGAAAAGCTCAATGGTAATAACTAAAAGACTTAAAGATTAACTCTGTGAGCACCTAATGTTTTTATTATATTTGAATTTTTATCACCTAATTTAATATATATATTTTTTAGCTTTGTTACTTTTTTTAGTATAGGGTAAGAATTAAAAATAATTTAAAAGATCAAATAATTACTTTTAGTATTATCTTTATTTTAAAATAAAATAAATTTGGAAAAATTAAATATTTTATTTAATTTTCGGATGGGAATAAAATAATAGGAAAATTAAAAGTATGGAATAAAAAATTAAAAGTAAAAGTAGGTGGAAATTAATTTTTAAAAAAAGTAAAAGAAAGTGAAAAATTAAAACAATAAAAGTAAAAGAATGTGGAAATTTTAAAAAATAAAAAGTAAAAGAAAGATGAAATTAAAAAATAAAAGTAAAGGTAGCTGAGATTTTTTTTAAAAAAAAAGTAAAAGAAAGTGGAAATTTAAAAAAGAAAAATAAAATAATTGAAAATTTAAAAAAGAAAAGTAAAATAAGTGAAAAATAAAAAAAAGTAAAGTAAAAAAAGTGAAAAATTAAAAAATAAAAGTAAAGGAAAGTGGGGAAATAGTTTTTTTAAAAAAGAAGAAAAATGGGAAGTGAGAATTCTTTTTAATTAAAAAATAATAAAATAAAATAAAAAAATCTGAAAAAATTCCGAATTTGTTTTCTATAAATAGAATAGAAATGTGAGGAAAAAAGGGCAGGGAGAAGGAGAAAAAAAGAAGGGAAGAAGGAATTGAGAGAAACTGTTTTTCCTTCTTCTACGCTAAGGGAATTTCTACTCGTGTCATTCTTTCTTCGTCTTTCTTTCAAACAATCCAGCAAATCATCACCCAAAACCCAACAAAAATACTTCATAACATCCTTTTTTTTACATGCCAAAAAGTGGAGTCAATAGTCGAAGTCGAAGATTCCGTTGGAGCTCTGTTCACTAGGTTTGATGTTATTCGACATTCGTCTCAGTTATTGTACCTGTTTTTGGAGACTCATTTAATTGGAAATTTTGCATTAAAGGTTTATTCTTGCCTATGTTCCTTTTATCTTATTTCATGTGATTTTATTTATTTGCCTTTAAACTTTATAAATAATAATGTATGTTAGTCCTTAAATGCTATATGCTTAATCATGTTTTTGGAAATATGGTATTCAAACTTGCTTTAAAGTTGGGAAGATTTGGACCCTAATGAGTTTGGGCTTCAATTGTTGGGTTGTAAGGTATTGATATATGATGTTTATTTATTCAAATATCTAAGATCATACACTTATTCCACAAGTAATTCCATAATTCAAGGCCTTCACAATAATCTCAAACTTAGGAAAGAATCAAATCATGAATGCGCTAGAATGCTTTAGGCGTACTCATAATTAATTGAATCATCGTGATTATGTATACGTTCGTGTGACATAATTATGATTCCCAAAACTAAAATCAAGGTATGCGTTCGCGCAATTTTGGGTGAAATAACCTTAAATATAATAAAAATGCTATTAATTGCGTGCACGTACACGTGACATGATTATATCACAATAAACAAAATGAATTTACACACGTGATTCGTTTCAAAGATAATTCTATATTTTAATATAAAAGCGGACAAATAAAACATGAAAACCAATAAATCACAGTTTATCTAAAATTAATTCAAGCCAAGTTGTAGTCAATAAAGCGACCATGCTAGAACCACGAGACTCGGGGAATGCCTTACACCTTTTCCCTGGTCAACAGAATTTCTTACCCGGATGTTTTTTCGCAGACCAATAATAATAGAGTCAAACCTTCCTTTGACTAGGGATTCAAATAAAATGTGACTTGGAACACCCAAAAATTCAATTCCAAGTGCTGACTCTGTAAATAAAATAATCCCTATTCAAATTTATCACTTTAATTGGAAAAACTCTTTAACCCACAATAATTCATAACACATATATCTTTTGGGGCAAAAAGAGGTGTGATAGCTCTGGCGACTCTGCTGGGGAAAATAACCCTGAACTTCTGGTTCAGGGTTCAGAATTCGAGCTTGTAAGGTGATCTATACTTGGCTTTCTTGATTGTTGATATTACTGCATTTGTGGGCCTAATTTGCAAATTCCCACTAATTTGCAAATTGCCCCCACCCCGGCTCGAGCTGTCCGCTTGGATAAGCCAGGTCTAAAATACCCCCTCCCCTCCCCCCTCCCCCAAGATTTTAAACCTAGAATAACATAGGCTCATGCCGGATCCCTAGTAGGAACGTTTGTTTGCATCACGTGCATTTGACTTTGGGACTTAACACAGGGGTTGGGTCCGTCTAGGACACGTGTACCCAAAACTAAAAGACCATCATGATGCATCCTACGTGTTATTTGTGCATTTTGTTTGATCTGATTTGCATGTTGACCGGCTACTAGAATAAATATAGAAAATTGAGAAAAGGCAGAAGTGAGAAGAAAGAGAGAGAAAATTCATCCGGTTTCCGAAAATTTCGGTATTTGAAAAATCTAGACACTCTGCCAAAATTTTGAAAAAAAAAGAGAAAAAGAAAAGTCATTTCAAAATGAGTCAAAAAAATCATGTTTTCCCTGTTGTGTCAAAACCGACCGAACTACACGGGTTTAATTCTCACCGGATGTGAGATACGTAGGCAAACCTTATCGGTCCCGGCCCCAATTTTCAAATATCTAAAAACGTTTTCCTTTAATTCCTTCTTTAGAAGTCTTTTCTTAGAAATTCCAAATAAAAAAATATATTTTAAAACCCAAAAATATTTTATTTCTTTTTAGAAGTCTCTCATTTGAAAAAAAACAATCAAATCAAAATCCAAAAATATTTTCTTCCTTTTTTAAAACAAAATTCTTTCTCCCAAAAATTCAAAACAAAAATATTTTCTTTCTTTCGAAAATTACAAAAAACAAAAAAATATAAAAATATATATTATAAAAAATTAAAATTCAAAAATATTTTCTTTATTCTTAAAGAAGTTTTCCTTTCAAAAATTTCGCCCCCCAAAAAAACAATTATAAAAAATAATAATATTCAAAATTCAAAACTATTTTCCTTGTTAGAAGATTTCTTGGTCTGTTTTGTATATGAGTAAAAAACAAATAAAGGAAAAAGAGTTAGTTTATTTACTATTCCTGATTTTTTTCTGAACTACGTAATGATCTGATTCGTGCGGCATCATGATACGTAGGCAATCCCCACCTGATTCGATCATAGCCATAAACCAATTGAGTGAAAAAATAAACTCGAAAAAAAAAACTGAGTGAAAAAGAAAGAAAAGAGTGACAAAAAAAATAACAAAGAAAAACAAAGAGTGAAAAACAACAAAAAGAGAAAGAAAAAGAAATCAAGGTATGAAAAAAAATAGAAAACAAATAGGGCCTCCCGAGAAGGAATCAGTTCACCCCTGTTGGTGAATCATACTCGAGCTTATTCCAAAAAGCTAGTCAGGCTAGGTCTACAGTAGCTAGTAGCCCCGAACCGGCGCACCGGGCTAATGCTAGATGTGAATACCACTCTGGAGCAGTGTGACATGATATATAAGACTGTTGGATTTTTAAGAGAGCAGTGGAAGACCCCATCGAGGTCAAGATAATAGTGCTTAGGGATGAAGAGGCCCCTAATTTGATGAACAATCTTCTGCCTACTCACACCAGTGGGCCAGTAGTCGGAATGATCTGTGAAGATGAGGAATTTGATCCAGCACTGAAAGCCACAATATCCATTTCCGTGGCAGAAGAGAAACCTAAAAACGGACGTCAAACCTGAAAAGTTCTATGTCAGATGGGAGTCTCGGTAGTTGGTCTTGCTATCTTTTCTGCGTCCGGATTATTTCAGGGTGTAATGCAGAAGTTTTACTTTTATTGTCTTACTTTGTGATGTAAACCCTTCTATCTTTAATTTTTTAAAAAAATATATAAATCAAATCAAATGAAATTTCATTGAATGTCTTTTTTCTTAATCTTGTCACCTTTCTTATTCTGTTTTCAGTTCTGTTAATACAGATTTTAATGAGATGACATGCTTGCGGACTTCATGCCTAGATCCTAAAATTCTGTGAGACCTCGAAATAATGAATCAAGAAGCAGAATGTGTTGAAGATAAGGCTTGTGAGAAAATAAACAAAGAATTGGAACAGTAGGCCTAGGCCAAGTCCGAATGAAATTAGAAGAAGTTGAAATTCCCTCTCTCCGGATCATTGTTGAAGCCGAGATTGAGGATAAAGATTGGGTCAAGAATCGATGGAACAATTGACATTGATTAATAAAAAGCGATTGGCCGCAGTTTGTCACGAGCAGTTGTACCAACAAAGAATGGCTAGTGCCTACAACAAGAAAGTGCGGCCCAGGAAATTTGAAGTGTGACAACTCGTTCTGAGATGTATCCTCCCGCATCATGAAGAAGCTAAAGGAAATTGGCTCCAAATTGATGCAGTAAAAGAGGTACTATATTTGACCCTTCACACACCTTTAATGCTCTTTGATTGAGATGACGAAGGCTTTCATTCTCGCTACCCAAACACCATTAACCCTTTTTGCCAACCCTTTGAGTCGATTACCTTTCTTTGATTACCCTCTTTGGAACATGAAGGAGTTATTGAAAAGAAAAAAAAACAAGAAAAAAAAGGATAAGAAAAAAAGGAAAAGGAAAGAGAAAGAAAACAAAACAGACAGAAAGATAAAAAAAAACTCATGTTACTTTGAACTACGTTCGACTTGATTCCGGAAGGATACGTAGGCAGCCTCTCTCTGGGGTTTACTCACACCAAAATAAAAATTCACATTTCCAAAAAAGTAAACAATTGAAACTGGGGCAGATGTTACAATGGTTCGGCGATGGTTTCGCCTTAAAGGTTCCAAAGTTGTAATTCAATTCAAATTATTTTCAAGTCCTTCCGATCAATCAACGAGAATGTTCAAAATTGGAGGATACAGTTACTTGGATATGGTGCAACCAAAATGAGAGAGTCTTATTGGTGAAAACCCTCATGGGCGCCGTAAGACAATGGTGAGTAAAGAAACTAAAATGAGAGAGTCTTTTTAGTGAAAACTCGCAAGGAGCACTATAAGGCGATGGTGAGAAGAGAGATGTCAACTAGTGAAAACCCATAAAGGGCGCCACTGACCGAAAAGAGAATCATCATAGCCATTGGCATTGACACAGTCCTGGGCAAGGTTTCTCGATTTCGAGGCAAACGTTGTGAGGAATTTCTAAGAGTCGGACAGTTTACACAGATCAGGCATCCAGTCCAAAAGGCATGTCATGTTCATTGAAGTCTACATATACTCCAGATAAGTCTTTCTTTCCTTTCCCCGAAAGGGATACCTCTTGTCTAAATTCATTGTCCATTCCATTGTTTGTTGTTTTTTGAATCCCTTTCGGTCTAACTTTGTTCCAAAACTAAGGCGAAGAAGGGATGGCAAGACTGATTTATCAGGCTTTGTTTGATATTCAAGAGGCACCCAGCCTCAGCAGGTGCATCAAGTCAACCCCGATTTTCCATGATGGTTGATGCTTTGAAATCAAAAACTCTCGAAAGGAGGAAATCAAATTGAAAGTGCCTACAAGGCAAAATAAAGTTGAATAAGTTAAGTCCCAAATGGCTAACCGTTTTGGCAAAGTTTGAAAAGCCAAAGGTTCCCCAATGCTCTGAAATTGAAAGTTTTGGAGGAAAGAAGTCGAAAGTGAAATGCCACAAAGGCAAAATAAAGTTGAAAAGATTAAATCCCACGCGACTAACCGTCATATAAAAATTTGAAAAGTCAAAGGCTCTTCGGGGCAAGAAATACAAGTGGTATTTATGAAACATCTAGTGGCAGGTTGAAATCATCATCAAAACAAGATGGGCACAAAGCCAGGTTGCCAAAGACATCAAGGACATAAACCGACCACCATTTTTAAAACTCACAATTTTTCTTTGTTTGCAACAGGAACAAAGCAGTGCAGAATGGAGACTCCTAAAAGATTAATGTCACTAAAGGTAAGTTTCCTCAAAATCTCCACTTTCCTTTATTTTTAGCATGCATCACTACTGTTCATACTTCTTATTTTAGTAGCTTAACCCAGGTAGAACTTTTTCGCCTAGGGGGATCCAGCTCATAGTTACGGGTAGAAGTACTCTTCGCTCAGGATGTTTTACATAGCTTAACCGATAGTAGAAACTTTTTGCCTAGTGGGATCTAGCTCATAGTTCCGGGTAGAAGTACTCTTCGCTCAGATTGTTTACATAGCTTAACCCAGGTAGAACCGTTTTGCCTAGGGTGATACAGTTCATAGTTCCGGGTAGATGTACTCTTCGCCCAGGCTTGTTTTTCTTAGCTTAACCCAGGTAGAACCTTTTCGCCTAGGGGGATCCAGCCCATAGTTCCGGGTTGAAGTACTCTTCTCCCAGGCTGTTTTTTGTTCCTTAACCCAGGTAGAACCTTTTCGCCTAGGGGGATCTAGCTCATATTTTCGGGTAGAAGTACTCTTCGCCCAGGCTTGTTTTTCTTAGCTTAACCCAGGTAGAACCTTTTCGCCTAGGGGGATCTAGCTCATATTTTCGGGTAGAAGTACTCTTCGCTTAGGCTTGTTTTTCGTATCTTAATCCAGGTAGAACATTTTCGCCTAGGGGGATCCAGCTCATATTTCTAGGTATAAGTACTCTTCGTCCAAGCTTGTTTTTTGTAGCTTAACCCAGGTAGAACCTTTTCGCCTAGGGGGATACAGATCACAATTTCGGGTAAAGTACTCTTCGCCCAGGCTTGTTTTTCATAGCTTAACCCAGGAAGAACCTTTTCTCCTAGGGGGATCCAGCTCATAGTTCCGGGTAGAAGTGCTCTTTGACCAGACTTGTTTTTCTTAGCTTAACCTAGGTAGAACCTTTTTGCCTAGGGGGATCCGGCTCATAGTTTTCGGGTAGAAGTACTCTTCGCCCAGGCTGTTTTTCGTAGCTTAACCCAGGTAGAATCTTTTTGCCTAGTGGGATCCAACTCATAGTTTCGGGTAGAAGTACTTTTCACCCAGGTTTGTTTTTCTTAGCTTAATCTAGGTAAAACCTTTTAGCCTAGGGCAGTCCAGCCAATAGTTCCGGTTAGAAGTACTCTTCGCCCAAGATGTTTTTCGTAGCTTAACCCAGGTACAACCTTTTCGCCTAGGGGGATCCATCTAATATTTCCGGGTAGAAATACTCTTCGCCCAGGCTTGTTTTTCGTATCTTAACCCAGGTAGAACCTTTTCGCCTAGAGGGATCGAGCTCATATTTCCGCGTAGAAGTACTCTTTGCCGAGGCTTGTTTTTCCTAGCTTAACCCAGGTAGAACCTTTTCGCCTAGGGGGATCCAGCTCATATTTCCGGGTAGAAGTACTCTTCGCCCAGGCTTGTTTTTATTAGCTTAACCCAGGTAGAACCTTTTTGCCTAGAGTGATCCAGCTCATAGTTCCGGGTAGAAGTACTCTTCGCCCAGGCTTGTTTTTATTAGCTTAACCCAGGTAGAACCTTTTTGCCTAGAGTGATCCAGCTTATAGTTCCGGGTAGAAGTACTCTTCGCCCAAGCTTCTTTTTCGTAGCTTAACTCAGGTAGAACCTTTTTGCCTAGAGTGATCCAGCTCATAGTTCCGGGTAGAAGTACTCTTCGCCCAGGCTTCTTTTTTGTAGCTTAACCCAGGTAGAACCTTTCACCTAGGCGGATCCAGTTCATAGTTCCGGGTAGAAGTATTCTTCGCCCAAGCTACTTTTTGTAGCTTAACCCAGGTAGAACATTTTCTCCTAAGGGGATTTAGCTCATAGTTTCCGGGTAGAAGTACTCTTCGCCCAAGCTATTTCTCGTAGCTTAACCCAAGTAGTACTTTTTTGCGTACGGGGATCCAGCTCATAGTTCCGGATAGAAGTACTCTTCGCTCAGGTTATTTTACGTAGCTTAACCTAGGTAGAACCTCTTCGCCTAGGGGGATCCAACTCATATTTCCGGGTAGAAGTACTCTTCGCCTAGGCTTGTTTTTTGTAGCTTAACCCAGGTAGAACCTTTTCGCCTAGGGCGATCCAGCTCATAGTTCTGGATAGAAGTACTCTTCGCCCAGGCTTGTTTTTCTTAGCTTAACCCAGGTAGAACCTTTTTGCCTAGGGGGATCCAAACCAAAGTTTCTGGTAGAAGTACTCTTTACCCATGCTGTTTTTCCTACCTTAACCCAGGTAGAACCTTTTCGCCCATGGGATTCATTTTCATTTCAGTAATAGAGGGCACCAACCCCTGGTTACATTTCTTTTCCGTAATACAGGGTGACATCCCCTTGTTACATTTCCTTTCTGTAATATAGGACGCCATCCCATGACTACATTCTTTTCAGTAATACATGGTACTAAGCCCTAATTATATTCTTTTTTCCGTAATACACGGTATCAACCTCTGGTTACATTTCCTTACCAGTATCAGGGTATACCAATCCCTAGTCGTTTTTCCAATATATGGTCTCTACTCTCTAGTTTCTTTCATTTTTATACATAGGGTCTCCATTCCCTAGTCTCTATTTTTTTCGGGGTACACCATTCCTAACCTTTTATTGCTTTCAATAAAAAAGTAGTTTAAAATTTTGTTACAATAACTCGCGAAATTTTCCTAGTGCAAACTGGGGCAGAAAAATTTGGTCTGTTTGTTTGTTTTGGTGTCTGAGTAGGTTTTACCTCGAGGAACAGGGTTCGAGATAACCAAAAGAAGAAGCCTCAATTCAGAATAAAAGAAAATTAAAAATAGGTGAATCCAAAATGCAAAAGTAGTTAAAAAGATATGGAATGCTCAAGACATGACTGAAGAAACGAGCATTGGAGTCCTGTTTTGATTAGAAGAAGCTATAGGACAATGAACTAGCACCTACAGCTAGCGAGCATCAAGGTTTAGATCAGAGTCTGCATGAACCACCAGGCAAGACTCAAGATCAAGTTTCAGAGATAAGAATCTTGTAACTCATAGCTGATAGGCTTGTTTAGTTTCTTTTTTTATAATAGCAAGACCGCTGACCGGAGCCTCGACAGAACCTCACTTGACTCCTCAACTCATAATTTCACCATTCTCCTTGAACTACACGTGACCTGATTCCCCTATAACTCGGGATATGTAGGTTGTCCAAACCAGGACTCGTTTACACCCTATCTTTTATTTCTTTTCCTTTTGAATAACAGTTTGGTCAAAAATTAGTCACATGGCTCACCTAGTTTTTGCCTGAAAACTCTTCATGTTTCCAAGCAAAGAGGGGCAGCTGTGAGCACCTAAGTTTTTACTATATTTGAACTTTTACCACCTTCTACTATGTAAATATTTTTAGAAATTTAATATATATATTTTTTAGTTTTGTTACTTTTATTAATATAGGGTAAGAATAAAAAATAATTTAAAAGGTCAAATAATTACTTTTAGTATTATCTTTATTTAAAAATAAAATAAATTAAAAAACTGAAACAATTAAATATTTTTTTAATTTTTGGATGGGAATAAAATAATAGAAAAATTAAAAGTATGGAATAAAAAATTAAAAGTAAAAGTAGGTGGAAATTAATTGTTAAAAAAGGTAAAAAAAATGGAAAATTAAAAAAATAAAAGTAAAAGAATGTGAAAATTTTAAAAAATGAAAAGTAAAAGAAAGATGAAATTAAAAAATAAAAGTAAAAGAATGTGAAAATTTTAAAAAATGAAAAGTAAAAGAAAGATGAAATTAAAAAATAAAAGTAAAAGAATGTGAAAATTTTAAAAAATGAAAAGTAAAAGAAAGATGAAATTAAAAAATAAAAGTAAAAGAATGTGAAAATTTTAAAAAATGAAAAGTAAAAGAAAGATGAAATTAAAAAATAAAAGTAAAAGAATGTGAAAATTTTAAAAAATGAAAAGTAAAAGAAAGATGAAATTAAAAAATAAAAGTAAAAGAATGTGAAAATTTTAAAAAATGAAAAGTAAAAGAAAGATGAAATTAAAAAATAAAAGTAAAGTTAGTTGAATTTTTTTTTATAAAAAAAATAAAAGAAAGTGGAAATTTAAAAAAGAAAAATAAAATAAGTGAAAATTAAAACAAGAAAATTAAAATAAGTGGAAAATCAAAAAAGTAAAGTAAAAAAAGTGGAAAATTAAAAAATAAAAGTAAAGGAAAGTGGGAAATTATTTGTGTTTTAAAAAGAAGAAAAATGGGACGTGGGAATTGTTTTTAATTAAAAAATAATAGAATAATAAAATAAAATAAAAAAATCTGAAAAAAATCTGAATTTGTTTTCTATAAATAGAATAGAAATGTGAGGAGAAAAGGGCGGGGAGAAGGAGAAACAAAGAAGTGAGGAAGGAATTGAGAGAAATTATTTTTTCTTCTTCTACGCTAAGGGAATTTCTACTCGTGTCATTCTTTCTTCGTCTTTCTTTCCAACAATTCAGCAAGTCAACACCCAAAACCCAACAAAAATACTTCATAACATTCTTTTTTTACACGCCAAAAAGTGGAGTCAATAGTCGAGGTCGAGGATTCCGTTGGAGCTCCGTTCACTAGGTTTGATATTATTCGACGTTCGTTTGAGTTATTGTACCTGTTCTTGGAGACTCATTTAATTGAAAATTTTGCATTAAAGATTTATTCTTCCCTATGTTCCTTTTATCTTATTTCATGTGATTTTATTTATTTTCCTTTAGACTTTATAAATAATAATGTATGTTAGTCCTTAAATGCTATATGCTTAATCATATTTTTGGAAATATGGTATTGAAACTTGCTTTAAAATTGGGAAGATTTGGACCTAATTACTAGTCTAGTATGACTCTGTTGCTTTCTTGTGTTTAACTATTGTATATTAATAGACAACTTCGGTAAGTGAACTTCTTTTTTAAAAAGGAAAGTTCACTTAGTCATAAGTCAACAGAACAAATTTTGAAATGCACCTAATTATATTTCACAAGATATAAATCCTTCCTAGTAAATTCCAGTATAGTTGCCTAGTATCCTGACAATACAACATGTATTTCTAAGCAAATCCAAACACAAGAGTTCATTGAAAAAGATAATCAACGGATAGTCATGGAGATGATTCAGCGAATGTAAGAGGTTAAAAATCCAGTGACCAATTTTCACCATTACAGAGTTTTTACCTGTAATAATAACGTTGGAGAGTGTAGGTACTAGGTAAGCTAGATAGAATTTACAATACTAAGCTATAAAATGATCTAACTTGCACACAAAAAATATATAAACATAACATTTCAGCCAAGAATTCAAGTAAAGAAACAACAGACTTAAGGCAAGCAAACACAGCAGAGAGAGATCCAAATACATGCAGTGCTAATTCACTACAAGAAAAAACCTTATTAGGGACCAACATTTAACGACGGGTACGAATCTGGTCCCTAAAAATACACTATTTGGGATGGGAATATATGTTGCTCCTTAATTCTCTAATTTTTATTAAACCGATGGAGGGAATTAAGTGTAGTTTATTAAAAGGTTGCTATCTGGTCCCTGAATCATATAATTTTAGCGCAAAAAAAAGGCACCACACCAAATTAGAATAAAATATAAAAAAATAACTTAAAAATCTTTTATCTTTTTCAAGGAAATAAGAAACCTTAGTTGGCTCCCACTCACGGCTCATCTCCCTCAAAGAAATTAAAATCCTAAATCACTACCCTCGAAACCTAAATCTGCATATTCCTCTCAAAGTCTATGAATGACGGTATGTATACTAAAACCAGAGATATATTTTCTACTCTTCCACTCTTCATCTCTATCAAGGTAGGTTTACAACCCATTTGTGCAGGTTTGGGGAGAAAATTAAACTAGGAATGGACGACTATCTCACCAAAAGTAAGCACACTTTCTTTTGAGAAAACCTTTACTTCTTACTTCTCATCTGAGTTTTTGTTGAATCTAGGTTTTTAAAGATATTTTTTTCATTAGCGATTCTATTTTGTGGTTGCTCAGCAAGATTTTGTAAAATCAGTTTCTTTCAAGATTATGTTTTCTTGCGTGAACCCTTTTTGAATTGATTGTAAAAGACTTTTCTTTGTTTAGTTTTCTTGTAATTTGTTCTTCATCTTCTATACTCTCTTCATTAGTTTCTGAAATTAGTGCTTAAAGGAACTCCACTTTTTTTATATTTAGTTTGGAGTAAAGATATGCCTTCAATTGTTTATTTCCCGTAAAAAAATTGATCTTTACTTCAATTTTGTTTAGATTGTTTATTAGTGAATTGTTATGTTACAATCCTTTTGTAGCAGGAATATAGTGTTAGATATTAGACAACCTTTTGCCTTTTGAAAACTTATTTAACGTAATATTTAGTTAGTTTTTCTCAACCTCTCTAACGTTTAGTGAGTCTAGTATGCATTGGCTTAGCTTTAGAAAGTTTTTACTGTGACTTGCTATTGTATTTATCTTCTGGAGTATTTGTGGCTTATTTGTAATTCAACAAAATGAGAACTAACAACTCTATTTTCAATCAGCCCCGTTTTAGTTCTATCGTTGTAGTCGAAAGTGAAAATTTCCAGAACCGAGTGTTTGATTTTAGTGCATTCATATTTAGGTAGTTTTATTATCTTTGTCTTTTTTTATATCAGTATTAAGACAGTCATAATGTTAGGTTAGACTCATGTTTTCGTTTAATTCAATTAACAAGCATGAAATACTATAACTATAAGCAAAAATACTTGGAATGAGTAGCTAGTACACTAGTTGATAAGTGTTGAACAGAGAAACTATGTGTTCCGTTTGTTTTGACAATTAATTTACTGTTTATCTCATTCTGGTAGTATATCATTATTTTAGATCCTTAAATCTGATCATTAGTTAATAATTATTAACTTTAGCTCGTTGCTATGAAGGTTATATATTTCTAATGATCAGAGAAATTGTTGATGAGTAACAATTAGTACACTGGTTAATAAGTGTTGAACTGAAAAATTATGTGTTCTCTGTTTTGATAATCAAGTTGCAGCTTACATATTCGTGGAGTATTATTAGTTTTATTTTCTTAAATGTCATAAGTTAATAATTATTAACTCTTAACTCCTTTCCTCAATAATATCAGCTTTTGTGGCCAAAAACTCACAACTTCTCGCGGCTCAACATGCTTAGCTCCTTACAGAAGTCTCTAATATTTAATTTATATAACATTTCCTAAAACTTTATGTGCATTTTAGAGTACTTTCATTATCCTATATGTTTTTCTAATTTGATTCTTATGTAACCTTCCAAGTTTATGGCACTAGTAAGCAGTAAATGTAACTTGTTGATATTCGGCTTGATGAAGCCTACTTAATTGGGGTGCAAATGTTTTTGGCCTAAGCTTTTAGAAGAACAAGAAATCATGTCCATGTGATAAACAGTTAAAGACTCAAAATTGTGGGATGCTTGTGTCACTATTCAAAATCTCACCTGTCGTGATGGCGCCTATCTCAATACTAGGCAAGCCAACAATCTCAATAAACCACCATATTTTTTAAGTTTGAAAACAAAATAATTACATTCAGCGGAAGAAATTCACAATTTCAAATATAATACTCCCAAAACTCGGTATCACTGAGTACATGAGCATCTAATATGAATACAAAATTTGATGGATAAAAATCATTGTCTGAAAATATAGAACAGTATAATAATTAAACAGGAAAGGAATCGAGTCTGCGAACGTCAAGCGGCTACCTTGATAGTCCCCAACAGAATTAACTTCAAAATCTAGCACCCACCGTATTCTGGAGTACCTGGATCTGCACACGAGGTGCAGAGTGTAGTATGAGTACAACTAACTCAATAAGTAACAAGACTAACCTCTAGGCTGAAAGTAGTGACAAACTCCGCAGGTACAGTCTAGTATAAATAATGGTACAAAACTGTAGGCATGCTTTCAAGTTCAACAGTTAACCTCAGTACAAGTGAAATAGATCAATATTGCGTGATATGAGGAATATGACATCTCAATCAAAAGACCTCATGTAAATACTGGTCACAAATTATTCGGCCACTCGGTACAGTTTATGGCCAATCTAGCCCAAGGGTGTTCAACCCGTATATAAATACACATCGACTAACAATCAGTCACTCAGGACTATATAAGGTCAATCCAATCCTGGGGTAATTTATCCCCCAATATAAATTATACGGACAAGATCCATGTCCAGGTAAATTCTTTACAATATAAATAAGTAAAGCAAGTCCATGCCTTGGGAAATCCAACCCGAATATATATATAATCATATACGCTCACTAGGGGTGTGTACAGACTCTGGAGGGGCTCCTTCAGCCCAAGCGTGATATAAATCTTTTATGACCTATTGCAGGCGGGCAGTCCCGATTTGTATAATAATAAAGTCTATAAGGCTTGCTGCAGACGGACAACCCCGATCCATAAAATAGCAAAGCATGTAAGGCCTGCTGCAGGAGGACAACCCTGATCCATATAATAATAATATATAAAGTCATTTTGGCCTGTTGCAGGCGGGCAGCCCTGATCCATATAATAATAATGTATAAAGTCATTCTGTCCTGCTGCAAGCGGGCAACCCGATTCATTTAATGATAACATATATAAAGCCAATATGGCCTATTGCGGCGCGCAACTCGATCCCACAAATATCCTCACAATGGACGAATATGACTGAGTGTGAAATGTACATTTTTAAAATAATTAATTCAACAGCAACACGACCCCATGGGTCCCAAAATATCGGCACGTAGCCTAAGCATGATCTTTAATAAGAGCCTCATCTCAATTTCTCTAACACGTGGGGAAATGTTCAGATAATAACATGATTCTTTAATTTTTCAACTCCACAGAATTTATTCAAGTCACAATTTCAATGGTGCACGTCCACACGTTCGTCAACTATCGTATGCGTCGCTCCAAACAATTTATATAACACCAATTCGGGGATTCATACCCTCAGAACTAAGTTTCGAAGTGTTACTTACCTCAAACCGTATAATTTCTTACTCTGTTATTCCCTTTCCTCGAGAATTGGTCTCTGAAAGCCTCGTATCTAGCCACAATTAATTTGTTTTAGTCCATAAAAATTATAAAAATTATTCCATATGAAAATATAATTTTTTCATAAAAATCCAAAATTTCACCAAAACATTGACAGTGGGGCCCACATCTTGAAACTCAATAAAAGTTATGAAATATGAACGCTCGTCCAACCACGAGTTCAACCATATAAATTTTACCAAATTACGACATCAACTCGACATCCAAATCCTTAGTTAAAGTCTATGAAAATTTCTACCATTTTCAACCCAATTCACTGATTTAGGGATAAAAAAATAATGGATTCGAGTATTTTAATTAAAATTAAGTTAAGAACACTTACCCTATTATTTTTCTTGAAAATCTCCCAAAAATCGCCTTTTCCCGAGCTCCAACTCATCAAAAATGAAAAATGGTTTAGATCTTAAACATTCTGTCAAGGTTTGCATTTGCGGACAAAAACTTCGCATTTGCGAATGAACAGTACCTCCCCATGAACAGTGTTTTCGCAATTGCGATAAATGGTTCGCAATTGCGAATGAATAGTGTTTTTGCAATTGCGATAAATGGTTCGCAATTGTGAATGAGCAGTACCTCACCAGAAACCAGCAAACTCAAACTTCTCCGAAATGATCCGAAACCACCCTGAAACTCATCCGGAACCTCCCGGACACAAACTATATTTGAATTTCAATCATAAAACATGATATGGACCTACTCACACACTCAAAACACTGAAAAGATATCGTCTTTGCCCGATATTGACCATGGTCAAACTCCCATATTTCTTAATTTTACTAGTCTCTCAACCAATGATCCAAAAATACACTCAAGCTCATCGGGACCCGTCAAATTATACCAAAAACTCCTAAAACATCATACAAACTTAGTTGAAACTTCAAATTACATCAAACAATATTAAAACCACGAATCATACCCCAATTCAAGTTTAATGAAACTAAGAAATTCCAACTTCTATATTAAATGCCGAAACATATCAAATCACGTGTGATTGACCTCAAATTTTGCACACAAGTCATAAATGACATAACGGAGCTATAAAAAATTTTAAAACTGGATTCTGATCCCGATAACAAAAAGTCAACTCCCCGGTCAAACTTCTCGAAAATTCAATTTTCGTTATTTCAAGCCAAATTCCACTACGGACTTTCAAAAAAAATTCAGACATGCTTCTGAGTCCAAAATCACCATACAGAGCTATTGGAATCATCAAAACTCCATTCCGGGGTCGTTTACACATTAGTCGACATTCGGTCACTATTTTAACTTAAGCTTTAAACCTTGGAACTAAGTGTTCCAATTCATTCCAAAACCTCACCGGATCCGAACCAATTAACCCGGTAAGTCAAAATAACTGCAAAGCATAAATTGAGCAGTAAATGGGAAAACGGGATAGTAATATTCAAAACGATCGGTCGGGTCATTACAGCTTGTAATTGGTGCGACTAGTAAAGATGGCGAGAGACTTGATTACTATGGAGTTCTTGACTAACACTTGAATTGCAATTCGTCCCGGTAGAAGAGTAATTTTGTTTCGATGTAGTTGGTTTGATGTGAATGATGAAACAAAAGGAGTTAAATAAAATGAATATGAATTTGTAAGTGTTAATTGGGGGAAAGTTTTGAAAATAAATAAGCCTTTTGTATTAGCGGACCAAGTATAACAAGTATTTTATACTAATGACAGTTTCAATAAGGGTTGACGTGTGGTGAGGAAAATAAAATAGTCACATGCTAGTGAAACAGTTAATAGAATTAATATATCCTGACCATCAAGATTCTCCCCATACAAAATAGATTTAAGAAAATATTTTGATTATAAATTACTCATATCAGTGAAAGCTCAGAAATCCTATATACATTTAACATAGCAATTTCACATCTTTGAAATTCTTTCGCTCAAACTAATCTCAAGCATTAAAACAATTGAGAACATTACAACTACCCAAATGCCTTGTTGACCTCTTGGTCAATGAAAATGTTTTAGCAGGCCGAAAAATAGTAAGCAAAAGCAAGCACATCTGATGTCACTCTACCCAAATTACAACCAATCAGTCAAGTCTCAAATAAAGATCAATACGGTATATGTATATGTGACATTATGAAAATTCAAAACTAGTACCAAACGAAATGCAGATAAGATCTTCAACAACTGGCATAATGCTTTTCTTCATATCATCTTTTTTGAAGTTCATGGACATCTAAAGATCTTCACCAACCTCTTTCTTTTCAAAGTTGGCCAAGATGTTATAAAACTTCACATTAATTACCAAAATTTCTAAAGAAAAACTTCACCAAATTGGCCTCCTCCTTTTCAAAGTGTAGATGATATTATTATATCCTTAATAAGAAAGGAAATTAATACACTATAAGTGAAGAACTATTTTTAATTTGTGTCCAACTTCTTCAACCAAGAATAAAAAGGCATGGCGAAGAGAAAGTTCATTAGATAGTTGGTAAATCACCCCTTCTTATCTAATAGCACTTAAAACACTCAAAAATTAATAAATAAAATGAAATAGGAATTCAACAATAAAGTTATATAGCAACAGAGAATAAAATGATTTTATATTTCACTACCAATATAAGAATGAACATATAAGACCCAGAAAACTAATAAGACCTAAAAATAATGTTGTATTACCTGATGCCTTATTATTCCTTAAACAACGAAAATAAGAGCAAACAAACAAGAGCCAAAAAACAAAATTCTGATGAGTGAGAAAACAAAAAGGTTGAATTCCCAAAAAAAGGGAAAGCTTATAGGGTTTATCAGTATCGATTACCTCTGCGAAAGTGCGTGAAAGATCAGTGCCTTAAACTTGAGTGGCCATGTATCCCTTGTGGAGGTAAAACTTGTAGAAGCCTGAAGAAACTCACAAAGGTGGTGTCGATGGAGATTTCAGAAATTGGGCAGAGGTGTCGAAGAGTCGAAGCGGCAAACTTAAGGAACGATTTCGAAAGGATGGTCCTAATACCTGAGTTTGCTTTTTCAAAATGGGGAAAATATTTGAATATTTCACTAAAAGCAATAAAGGGGGGAAATTTGTTTGGGGGGGGGGG
>AWOL01S0028335.1:0-17892 GCA_000715115.1 Nicotiana otophora | reverse complement strand
TCATGTATCATCATCATAAATATCAACATATGTAATATTCCGGAAATCACAACTTTAAGTTCATCAGTAATGAATACTTTAAACACAATGGATTTCTTTCCAAGCAATAGAGTAAAATGGTTGGCAATCGAAGCACAAGTTAAAATCATAAACGAGTAACACATCATTTATTCTTGAAACACTTTTCCACTAAAAGGGCAATACACAATTTCCAACCAATAATATGTAAGAACGTAAAACAGACTGAAACTACTTATAGAGCACAACATTAGTTAAAACAGCCACATATGGGCATCACTTGAGTTCATAATCTTTTAGGCAATTCTATTTTCAAAGTAAATTTTGGAACAATTGAATCAAAGCTCCATCCATAATCTTTCTCACATCATTTCATTTCATTGGCACCATTGGCCACAAGTATAACTTTCACTCTTGGCACGTTGGCCACGATTTATATTCCCAATTAACTTATTTCACTTTCAACCATCTGTATAGATTATCAACTATAAGAAATTTCCAATCAAGACTTTAGATACACATATGAGCGATTAAGAGTCTTAAACATATTGAGTTTTTCTCACACAGTTTGGCATATTAGCTTTCATTTGAAACACGACTCAAAGCCTTAATATTTTAACACACGTATCACTCTTGAACACATTCTCGAAGGATAACATAATATGAAAGGACCATTCGGAACACATTTTGAATAAATAATTATCAACAATTTTCTTACTCGGGATGATTGAATTTATGGGGAACAACTCGAAACATGAGAATAAAGAACTTAAACCAACCATACTTGAAACTTACGGGAACATCATGGAATTCAATTATAAGAGAGTAGTTTAGCCACGATACCTCGCTTTGAGCTTTCCTTAAATTACTACAATGTTTCAAAAATCCTAGCAACTTAAATCTAATTTGAAACATAACAAAAGTGAAAAATAATTAGGAAGATATTATTGGTCTCAGGTCATTCGAGCATTTTATTAAACACTAGGTGTGCAAATTGGTTACAAGGTTCTTCCACAAGATTTATTTCAATTCACAACCCAATCCTTACTTATTTGAGCTCAACAATCTTCCCACAAACCTTATTAGTACATGCATGCATAAATAATACTCTTACACCCAAGAACCATACTCCCCATCACCTATCTTTTACCCTAAACCCGAAATTGAAGACTAGGGTTTGATCATTACCTCTTAAGTGAAGATCTTGTGAGATTTCCTTGTTGGATTTCAAAGCTTGGACAAGATATTGATGAACAAAGCACTTGAGCTTCTTCCTCTCTCTAGAACACTCTCACTTATCTCTAAACATATCCGGTTTGTGTCTTCAAAATGAGTCCCAGAGGCTATTTATCAAAATGGGGTTGAGTTATAAAAATAGGAAAATGAACTCTCCAAACTCAGATCCACGGTCGTAGAATGGACTGGAGAACGGGTATCCGGTCCACACAATGGACCGCAAAACTGGTGCCCAGAACTGCTCTAAACTTGTCAATTCTGCATCCATTCTGCGGTCATAGAATTGGCCGCAGAATCACATTCTGCCAGCCTTTGGTAATTGGGTCATAACTTCTTGTAGGATTGTCCAACTAATGAACGGTTTGAAGCATTGGAAACTAGACTCGAAGATCTTTCATTTGATAGGTTGTTAATCACATAGATACCTATATATATATAGATATGATCGTCCAAAGTTTGGTCTTGTGCGTACTCATTTTGAACTTTAGTCTATCATGTAATTTTCAACTTGACTTGGACTTAGGGCTCTCCTTAGACCTCACATCACTTATAATGTTCCGCGTACACTTATGATCATATCCAATTGATATCCATCATATTAATAGTGCTCGTTTGCACACCAAATAATATAATTAGCACACATCAACTTTCTTAATAGCGTTATGTACTGCTAAATATTTCGGGGTGCTACATTCTCCCCCACTTAACATAACTCGTTTCTTCTTCTACACTTCTTAAGCTCCCAAATTTTACTAACTCCTAAATATTTCAAAACTTTCGGTAGAGTCTCCCTTGTAATTTGGCCTATCCACCTGCCAGAGTAACACCAAAACAACCCCTAACAATACATCCACAACTCAACAAAGCATCATAATATACAAATAATACAAAATTCAACATTACCGGCATTAAATTATTCAAAGTAGCATCTGGACCTGAACTGCACATATATAAATCATAACACAAAGAAAGCACCTTTCGATCCACAGTCATTTGACTATACACTCAAGTGAGCAGATTTTATTTCCTTAACACTTTTGGCCCTCAAGGTGGCCTCCTCGACTTACAAACATCGCCATAACACATTAACATAGACAATCTTAACTCTTGGACTTATCCAACTACCTTCTTATACATAGACACATGAAACACCGGGTATACGGAGGACAATAATAGGGACACATCATACTCATAGTTTGGCCTATTACCTCCAAGATTTCATAAGGCCTAATGTGGCTACACATATTTTACCTTACTTAACAATTCACCCAATATATTCATAGTGAAAATCTTGAGAATAACCCATTCACTTTCATCAACTCTAAATCCATATGCCAAACACCCAATTAAACTTTGGCGACCTCCAACAATTACTCTAAGGTGTGCTAGCTTGCATATGAACATAAAACTTCCGGTCCAATATATTTGATCACGGGATGATGCTTCTTCTTTGACATGTTTGAATATTCAACCCCCATAGGTTACTATAAATAGGAAAATCGAGGTCCGAGATTGGGCTCGAATGTTTTTTATTTCACGACTCCATCAATGTACTAGCAGGGCATTTCAGGTGGTTATATCCTAAGAGACATGAAGGTTACTACCAATAGTGCTGACATGGTTAATCATTGTGATGATATCATTGATTCGACAAATGAGGCATAGAGTTTCATAGTAGGCATTAATAATGTAGGGACCATGTAAATGATCTTAAGATGTAAAAAGAGTGAATCATGTTAGACATGTGATCTATGGGAGGCATGATCGAGAGGATAAAGGCATTAGCATCAATTATTCTTGGAAGACTATGAGTCATGAAAAGGTCAACAACAATTGTTTCATTCCATATGTGCGTTGTTCGGCAATAGTTGGCCTCAAAGAAAAATAGCCAAGTACGTGACACCAGTCGCCTCTTGGAATGTAGAGAAAAATAGTTTAACTCGAAGTGACAATATTCTGGCACCCTGAATGTGATATGGGTTTCAAAATACATGTAGCTGCATTACGTTCTTAACATTAACTAACACAAGGAATAGATATGCCACAAGCCAATGAGGATGAAAAAAAGAAGTTGAACACTTGTCAATAGTTGATCCTATATGAGAGGACTATAGATACGATAAACTTGTCTTTCTAATCAATATACTCACGATATGTGCCAAATTCTGAAAGCATCTAATTTCAACCTTTCACGAGTGAAACAACATAGCTAGAACATCTTAATATTGAGGTGGAATCATATATTGGTTAGAGAGAATGAACAATTTGTTATGAGCTAGACATGTTTCTACCATAATAACTCTCAAGCTACCATACCAGGACACTTCATGGGAAACTACAATACTAGGAACAAAGTGAGCCACTTAGTGAGAAATGATCTAAGTGGACATGAAAGTCATACTGAGATGGGCCAACAAAAAGATATTCCTGTGACGAATTTGTGGAAACCTAAAATTTCCCAAAAACCTTTTTGCAGACAAGTGACCCCTTTCAATTGACATGTACACATATGATAGGCGCTGAGACATGCTCTCATGTTACTACACAGTGAAAAGGATTCATAATAATATTCAAAAAGGAGTAAAGTGATTGTTCAAACCATAGGAGTCACATACACCGGAGAGAAAAATAGTGGCTCAAGAAGGATCTCAACACTAGGCCGCTATACATTCGCTTTGATACCACATAGGTACACTTTATGACGGTGCAAGCATATGCATATGTGAGCAGATGTTATCCATTTAAATCAGAAGGTCCTATAAGAAATTCATCAGGTATAGCCCTTTGTTGGGAACTTGGGAAAATAAATGGGTAGTATTAGCCTAGGGTTATAACTCACTTCAAGGAAATAATTTTAGAGATCAATTTTACAAGATGTTGTAAATAAGTGAATTTGTGATTAAGTGGCTTCACGAATAATGCATCTCATTTAGAAAGTAAGTACATGGAATGTTTTGTGATTCAACGTCTTGTTAAGACCATATTTATGTACATATACAACAAGGAACAATTATGCATATTCATAATGATGTACTAAGGAGTGACATACTTGATGACTTTAGGTTGACAGGACAGTACCTTAACTGATGTCCCTCAAATCCATATCCATAACATACATTGGTACAACAGTGACATACCCCTGAATGACATCTCCTATATTTCACCCAACTGATATGAGGTCTGCTAAGCTGACTCGCCCCACTGACCTGATATTTACCCTTTTTGCATAAGTCATAAGAATACCTCTTATCTTTCCTCTAGGCCTTCACATCGTGAGTAAAAATCTCTCTAATAGTTTTCTGTATGGGCCTTGGGAATTTCCCAAGCATGCCACCCTTAACACACTCCTGAGCATACTCATAACACGGCGCAAAATATTCCCGGCCGCATATCGGGCAGACCATTCTAGGAGTACCCAACCTATGGCATTTTTTCTTCTTGTTCCCTCTTATTACACTACCATAACATATTTCAAGAGTCTTCCAACACGTCCCCAAGTGGCTCTTCTTACAAATATAGTATTCCGTCTTAATGGAACAAAGAAACTACTTTCGTTTCTTAGGTGTTCTCACCACGTGATCTGGTGGCGTGGTCACAAAAATATAAACAAGGACATTGTCTCCTAGTAACTGGTTCTTTCATCCCCTCCTCGCTAGCTCGAACTCATGGGTTACTCATATGGAAAATGAGACATGATGAGGAAATTAGCTTCCTATCTTGAGCTATATCGCACGATCTGGAATACAAAAGTAGTGTGAAATTCCTAAATTTGCAAGTAGCCTCATCATTATAGGTGTGGTTGACAACACACCGATAAGAAGGACTCAATCAGGCACGGCTCCAAGGCATCCTAGGACACTATAAAATCTGGCTCTAATACCAAGTTTGTCACGCCCGAAAATCGAGGAGCGCGACCGACGCTCAACCGAATGAACCCGGCTGAGCAAGCCTGTTAGATTTCCTTCTACCCAAACTAATCCATGAATAAAAAGGAGATGTACTCCATTAATCAAACATTGAAAAGATTTCATTAGCATCTCCCATTTTATTTCCATTAGCAGCTTCATTTATAATTTCCACATTATTACAAGTTTATAGATATAATGAAAAACATGTTTTCCAAAGACCAAAATTTCTAGTTTGATTCCCAACATCGAAGTGAAACAAAAGTGAAGAATGGAAGTGTCGGCGACCATGCCCCGACTATACCGCATAGTACAAAATACAACGTAAGATGCCTTTAAACTTGGAATAGAGTAGTGCTCAGCAAAACCTGCTGAATAGAGAGTGACTACTAATGAGGACCAAAGCTGCCCGCTGATGAACCATCTGCATCCATAGAAGATGCAGCGCCCCCGACAAAAGGGACATTAGTACATATGGAATAGTACTAGTATATAAAGCTAATTGTCCTCTTTCAAAATTAAATGCCAACATAAAGGGGAAACCATGGAAACAACAATCAACAATCAATGATATCTAATTTCCAAGTTAACACATTAATTTGAAGAATACAAAGATAATATTATTTTTGGGTTGGAGATCTTTAGCACCGATATACCATTGTTCACAATCTCACTGTTCATAATACCAATGTTCACAATACGAATACCACCGTACTTTTAGCACGGAGTCCGATCACGACACGATCATCTAGGCCATCTCATCCGAGACATCGACCACAATCACAATTTCAATTACAATTTCAAGCATAATCACCACCATGTGTGCGGCATGGCATCCGATCACGACCCGATTGGCTAGGATATCTCACCACAATGCCGTGTGGATCAACATCATCCTTTACTATCAATCATCTCATACCAACTAAGGGTAAATAATTTTATCACATCAATCGCATCCCAAATAAAGGGAATAATCACAATCCACTCCTACACCGGCACGTGTAGTTTTGGGGTTAGGTTATTTCAACCTACCCTTCCTCGGTGACTATCGATACTCCCAAAGACATTTTTGGTTTGTACACAAAGATAACATAAATACAAATATATTTACGTCATCATATTTCACATTGTATAAATCTCCATTAGTACTTTCAACCAATCATAACAGCAATATTCCCTTGGCTCTTTTGGCCATTCACAAGATTCAGTATTCAAGGCACGGTGGCAGTATTTGATATTCCACAGTTTCATTTCATCCCTCTCATGTATCATCATCATAAATATCAACACATATAATATTCCGAAAATCACAACTTTAAGTTCATTAGTAATAAAGACTTTAAACACAATGGATTTCTTTCCAAAAGAATAAAGTAAAATGGTTGGCAATTGAAGCACAAGTTAAAATCATAAACGAGTAACACATCATTTACTATTGAAACACTTTTCACAAAAAAGGCAATACACAATTTCCACCCAAGAATATGTAAGAAGACAAAACACATTGAACTACTTACAAAGCATAACATTAGTTAAAACAGCCACATATGGGCATCCCCAATTCACTTATTTTACTTTCAACCATCTTTATAGATTATCAATAATAAGACATTTCCAATCAAGACTTTAGATACACATATGAGAAATTAAGAGTCTAAAGCATATTGAGTTTTTCTCACACAGTTGGGCATACTATCTTTCATTTGAAACACGACTCAAAGCCATAACATTTTAACACACATATCATTCTTGAACACATTCCTGAAGGATAACATAATGTGATAGGAACATTCAAAATACATTTTAAATACATAATTCTCAACACTTTGCTTACAAAGGACGATTGAATATACTGGGAACAACTCGGAACATGAGAATAAGGAACTTGAGCCAACCATACTTGAAACTTACGGGGACATCATGGAATTCAATTCTAAGATAGTAGTTTAGCCAACATACCTCGCTTTGAACTTTCCTTAAATTACTACAATGTTTCGGAAATCCTAAGAACTTCAATCTAATTCGAAACATAACAAAAGTGAACCATAATTAGGAAGATATTATTTGTCTCAGCTCATTCGAGCATTTTATCAAACACTAGGTGTGCAAATTGGTTACAAGGTTCTTCCACAAGATTTATTTCATTTCACAACCCAATCTTTACTTATTTGAGCTCAACCATCTTCCCACAAATCCTATTAGTACATGCATGTATAAATAACACTCTTACATCCAAGAACCATACTCCCCATCACCCATCTTTTACCCCAAACTTGAAACTGAAGATTAGGGTTTGATCCTTACATCTTGAGTGAAGATCTTGTGAGATTTCCTTGTTGGATATCAAAGCTTGGACATGATGTTGACAAACAAAGTACTTGATCTTATTCCTCTCTCTAGAACACGCTCAATTCTCTCTAAAAATATCAGCTTTTTGTCTTCAAAATGAGCCCCAAAGGCTATTTATCAAAATGTGGTCGGGTTATTAAAATAGAAAAATGAACTCTCCGAACTTGGATCTACGGTTGTAGAATGGACTGCAGAATGGGTATGCGGTCTACACAATGGACCGCAAAACTGGTACCCAAAACTGGGCTAAACTGGTCAGCTCTGCGACCATTCTGCGGTCGCAGAATTGGCCGCAGCATCACATTCTGCCACCCTTTGTTAATTTTATCATAACTTCTTGTAGGGGTATCCAAACAACAAACGGTTTTAGGCATTAGAAACTAGACTCGAAGGTCTTTCATTTGAAAGGTGTTCATCACACAACTCCTTATATATATGTAGACATGCTTGTCCAAAGTTTGGTCTTATGCGCACTCATTTGGAACTTTAGTCTATCATGTAATTTCCAACTTGACTTAGACTTAGGGCTCACCTTAGAACGCGCATCACTTATAATATACCTCGTACACTTATTATCATATCAAATTTATATCCATCATATTAATAGCCCCCGTCTACACAAAATATTATATAATTAGCATACATCAACTTTCTTAATAGCGCTTAAGTACTTCAAAATTTTCTGGGGTGCTACACAACAACCCAAACCTATAACCATTCATGATTTTCTATGAAACCCATCAACTCATTTATCATAAACTTGGAGTCTACAATCATTAATCCAATGCTATAATCAATTAGAGGGTGAACATTCAATCATCTTGAATTCAAGTTCTAGGGTTCCTTTTCTCAACAACAATGTCTGAATCGAGTACCTAATGATTTGAATGGTTTACCCATATTAATAAGGTGTTGGTGAATTGAGATGTCAATATTAGAACTTACCTTGGATGATGGAGAGACCTTGGAGGAAGTTGGGTTATCGAGATCTTCCCTTTCTATAGAAAATTTATGGGTATGTGTATAGGGAACAACGTAGGGCTTTAAAGACGACCCTACAGGTGCGCGCCCATGCAGCTTAGGGCCCAACCGCGCACCTGAACATGAAGCAAGGGCGATGGCACTGCAACAAGTGCGTTGTCGTGCACGTGATGGCTGAGAGCATAGCCTAGCACATAGACTGCGCATTGTCCAGTAAAAAACATGTAAATTATTACACGGAGATCCGTTCGGGTATTTGAAAGGACTACAACTTTAGTGTTTTATGTTTTCTTGAATTCCAAATAGATTTTCACTTGATCATGCTGGAAGACAGACCTTCCATAAACATTATCGATTTTATTGAATCTTATGCACGTCACTCTGCGTACTCATTTTACACATTCATGCCTAATCCGAATATATGGACTGTTACATGAAACTCTAGCTGAGGAAGGGAATATCTTTGGGAAGAGAATATACTTGGGAGGAAGAGAAGTGACTTGATAACTTATGGGTGTCTGGGGAACAAAGTGATCAGTTTTTGTGAGGTTTATTTGTTCTATTAAAGACATCATCTCTTTCTGCTACTACTGAAGAAATGGAAAAGAAAAGTACCCGGTGGTCAAATATCGTACTACAAGCTTGCTAACTTGTACTATAAGGCTTTGATGAGTTCTGCATGCTGAGAAGGCTTCTCTACTACATATTCAACTCTTTTCTCAATATTTTTCGACTCCGCTAAGCATTTTATTGTGAGCGCCTGCAATATTTTTAAAAGTGCTATTTAGATGTTGTTCAAGATTCTATTTTGAGAAATAAAATATTTGGACTACCAATTTATTGTTGATTCAATGTCACTAGATGGTGGTTTTTATCCCGAGGGGAAAATAACATTCTTTTGGGGGATCTTGGGGGCATCATCTGCTCCTTCTTTACTAAAATATTCAAGAGGTGGAAGATCATGGGTATTGTAATGACGCGGCCGGTCTTTTTGTATATTGTAGCCCTGTTACCCTATTTATTGTCTCTTCTATGTTTTTGTGTGGTTATGTGACTTTAGGGGTGGTTGGATTAGATTTGAGAAAGTTTTGGAGCGAATCAGGACACTTAGTCCCAATGTTGGAAGCTTAAGTTGAAAGAGTTAACAATAGTTTGGCTTTTGTGTAGAAAACTGTGTAATGGAGTTTTGACGGTTATAATAGCTTTGTATGGTTATTTTGGACTTAGGCGTATATTTGGATATTCATTCGAAGGTTCGTAGGTTTGTTAGGGGCTTTTCGGCTATAGTTGGAAAGTTGAAGGATTGGAAGTCTGAGAGATATGACCGAGCATAGAATTTCTTGGTACCGGATTTGGATTTTGGTTCCAGGAGTTGGAATAGGTCTGTTGTCTCATTTGGGACTAGTGTGCAAACATTGGGGCCATTCGAAGTTTATTTGATGCGGTGCAACAACATTTTTAGAAGTAGGAGGTTCATTTATTTCATTAGGCTTGAATTAGGGTGTGATTCGTGATTTTGATGTTGTTTGATGTGATTTGAGGCTTTGAGTATGTTTATATCATGTTTTAGGACGTCTTGGTATGTTTGGATGGTGTCCTGAGGGCCTTAGGTGTGATTCAGATTTAAATTTGGACTTAAGGAAATGTTGATGGCTTCAAGTCTGCTGGAAGTGCACATACGAGGTGCTGGTAGCAGGTGCGGCAACTTGTGCACTTCTGCGAGGTTGGCTTGGTTGAGGAGAGGTTGTAGATATCAAGGGGTTCCCGCAAAAGTGGATGCGCTTCTGGGCACGAAGGTCTGCATGAGAGGGGTTTGGCTGGACGCGGGAAAGGCGCAGGTGCCAGGTAGGTTCCGCATCTACGAGATCGTAGATTAGGTCATTTGAGCATAGAAGCGAGAATGGGTGTATTTTTGGTAATCCGTAAGTGCAAAACAAGTACCGCATACTAGGTCCCACAGGTGTGTTAATGTGGCTGCAAGTGCGTAAGGTCGGGGACTTAAGTGAAGCTCGCAAGTGCGAGATTTTGACCACACATCGGTGATTTTGATCATAGATGCGATTTCACTGACAGATCTTATATCTTAAAGGGTTTGTCATTTTTCAAATTTTTGGAGTTGTGGAGTTCAGGTAAGGGCAATATTTGGAGTACTTTTCACCATAATTGAAGAGGTAAGTGATGCTTCACTATTTTTATTGATAAATGTTGATTATTACACCTAGTTTATGTGATTTGTAAGTGAAATTTAGGGGTTATAGACTATGTTGTTAGAGAGTGAGATGTGATGACTTGAGTGTCAATTTGTGGTTGGAATTAAATATTTTGGTATGGTTGGACTCATAATTTAATAGGTGTTCTGAATTTTTGAATTTTCTCAGGTTCCGAGCTGCGGCATGGGCTTGACTTTATGATTTTTGTTAACGAACTTAGCTTTACATATGGAATCAATTTCCATAGCACGTATTGAGTATATTAAGTTGAGTTTACTAGATTTTGGTCGTTTGGAGGCCGATTACTGAGGCACGGCTTGTTGGAGTATTGATTTACGCATTTTGAGGTATGTAACATTTCTAAACATGGAATTGAGGGTATTTATCGTTGGAAAACATGTTATTTGTGTTGCGTTGGGGTGACACACATGTTAGGTGACAGGCGTATGGGCGTGAATCGTGGTAATCATAATCCGAGTTGATTTGTTTATTGTGTTGCTTTCAAGTCTTGTGTTATCCGTGTAATTACTACTTGTTAGAGTAATTGAGTTTCGATTCATGTTAGCAATCATGTTTAGGCTATGTGCTTATTCGATTGAGACCTAATGACGCTATTTACGTTGTTTGAGTTATATGCATTAATAGTAATTTTGCACTTAGTCATGGTTCTTCGTTTGCATATCATATCTCAGTCTATGTTCATCCTTCATTGTTACATCGCATGTTATCATTGTTGGGCTGAGTGGTATGAGATTGTGAGCCCTTGAGACTTGAAAGATTGATGATTGAGGTGGGCCTTAGAGCCGTGTTGAGAGTGTTATTATTGATCGGGCTGCACGCCGCAACATGCCATATTGGCTTTATTACTATTATTATTATGTAGATTGGGCTGCATGCTACGTCAGGCCTTATTGGCTTTGATTAGCGCTTGGGCAGGATCCTCCCTATGGAGTCTGACAAATCAATAGTTAGCGTAGGCACAATGATAGGTACATGTGTATTGGTGAGGGGAATATACAAGACACATGTACAGTGATGAGTGATTGCGTGCGTATTATGAGTGGACATTTGAGACAGGCAGATCCAGTATATTGAGAGTGAGAGTACTTGGGAATATCACTGTGAAATCATTCATTTGACATGCATAGAGATGTACCATTCCTCATGCTAGCTGAAACTGACTTGTTCCTATCAGTTTTGGGCTTCAATTATTGAATCTGAAATCATGTCTAAATTTTTGTAATATGAACGAGTCGACTATGTTAATTCCTCTGTGTTATTTATTGTTATTGTCATTATCATACTTGTGTTTTCATTACATTGGAAGCTGACTGTCTTCTTCTGAGCTCGTGACTGCTTTCAGCCCAAGGTTAGCTTTGTTACTTATTGGGTACATGGGGTCGATTGTACTCATACTACACTCTACACTTCGTGTGCAGATCCAGGTGCATCAGCACGTGGTGATCGCTAAGACCGTGCTAGTACCTTCTTAGAGTCTTAAAGGGTGTTATGATGTCAGCATGCTTTGACTCTCTATTCCTTTATTTTTTTCAGTACTATTCTATTAATCAGATAGTTCTACTAGGGATTTGTTTATGTTTGATACTCAGTAGTGCACATGTACTCATTTACACCACATTTTTCAATAGTTGTAGAAATGTTTCAATTATTTTTATCAGATACTTATGATATATTAAAATGATTAAGATACTATAAGACCGTTGGCTTGCTGGCAAGTAGTGTTAGGCACCATCGCAGCTCCGGTGGGAGTTAGATCCTGACTAGTATTGGAGCACTAGGTGATGATACCCAATATTTCCTTAATATTTTTCACACACACACATATATATATATATATATATATATATATATATATATATATATATACACATTCAAAATAGTGCATGTGCACCATCATTTGATCTTCAAGCATATACAAGCATTTTTCATAATGTTTATGATTTTTAAAGGCTTTAAATTAATTTATTGCTATATTTTATTATATAAATATCTATTAATTACCTTATAAATTATTTTATGATGCTTTTATAATCTACACTTTTAATTTACACCCATATTTGGTGTTAAATATTTTATTTACATTTTCTTATAATTACATTTGCATTTTTAGGCTAAATTGTACATTTTGCAATAATAGCCCATATGTACTTATAATTACTTTATTTATGCAAAAAATAACTTTTATATTTTTTATAATGTTAAAAAATTATTTTTAATTATTTGCATGCACAAATAATATATTTTGTTATTTATCTATTATTTTGATAAATTATTATTTATTAAAATCCGATATTTAAAATCTGGCCCTAATTCTATAACTAATTCGGACCTAAAACTACCCAAACCAGCCCAAGCCCAGTACCCATAACCCAATTACCCTTAACCATTCATTAAACCCAACCCCAATCCGCCTAAATCCTGGCCGTTGATAAAGAATGATCAACTGCCCACAACTAATGACCCCCTTCCCTTATATCCCTCCTCTCTACCCTAATCCTCACTTTTCCAAAAATCGCCGCCCTCATTTCCCCTCCCCTGTTGAACCCTAACACCGCCGCCTCACCTAAATCCCCCCGAATCCCGGTCCTAATGGGATTCTTTCCCTATTCCCTTACCATTTAAGTGTTTTACCTTTATTGGGTGCTAAATTTCGGAATAACTTAGGTACTTGCCTAAACATGGCAAGTGCCCCACTGTGATTCTGTCCAAATCTATGTTTACCTCTTGAATCTGGACAACCTCGAGTCCAAGTACGTTATTTGTAATGATTCTCTCATATCTCGCTTGGTTCTCACAAAGCCCTAAAGGTTAGGGTTCCATATCTTCTTTGATTTGAACCAAATCTGGTTCAAAATCTTTTTGTTTTAACATTTCTTCGTCTATATTTGCTCTATTACATATGGGTCTGTTGATTTGTGCCAATTTTTTGACTTACCTAATTTAGGGTTTCAAACCCCTTTCAACTGAACCAAATCTGTTTCGATTATAAGTTTCCTTTTTAAGTTCATATATATGTTTATTTTGTACTAATATGTGTTCATATATATTTGTATTTTACCCAAAATTAGGGTTTCAGTCCCTTTTTACTCGAACTAATCTGGTTCAATTTCATGTCTCTTTTGAATAATCCCTTTCTACGTTCATTTGTATGTGTTAATACATGATTCTTTGCCATTATTCTCTGCTAATTTCGGGGTTTACCTAATTTAGGATTTCCAACTCTTTTTATTTAAACAAATCTAGTTTGATTCAGTATTCTTTTTTTATAATAATATCTTGTTTGCCTTATGTGATACTTTTCCTTATTTTCTACTGATTTTGTGTATTTCTGCCTAAAATTTAGAGTTCAACCCTACTGATTTAAGCATTGACCTCAGCATTTAAGTGAGCAATTCTTTTAAGGCTAAGAGAGGCAATACTATTCAAACCCCTCCCACTTCCCTCTGAAAAAAAAGAGATTTTAGAGTTCGAAATTTCTCACTACTATAAACAAAATCTACCACTCATATTATCTCTAGCAATATTATTATGTGCTTTTGATTCATGACCGGCTGGAAACCAAGGCCATAAATCCTCAACTGTTCTGCTTCTGTTGATGACAATTGCTACACTGTTGGATTCCCTTTTCCTTGTTTCACCTTAACTGGTGAGTTATTGAATCCTTTGCTATTCTATTATGATTACTTGTTTAATGTGTTGCTGCCATTAAACCATGTTACCCTAAATGCTATTACTTATAGTTAAGACGTGTTGAACTTAGTTGAATTGATTAGTGAAATCTACCTAACTCTGTGTTATTTAGGGTTGTCTTTTAGAGTAAAAAATGTTTTCATACCTCTTCTTAAGGACTGGTTAATTATCTGTGCCTTAACAGATTCATCCGTTTGTTTGCTGAACCTGTTACCATGTGATTTGTTTGGTTCTGTGCTCGCTATGTTATGATACCTCTACTAAATTGTTTAATCAGTTCCTCATGCTAATTAGTGTGTTCTTGACTTACTATTAATTAATGAGCTTTCTTTCTGTGACTTAGTCTAATCTGTAGCCTTTATTATCATCATGAACATGCTTATGAACTGGTCTTATTAGCATGTCACTATGTTAACTTCTAAAACCTGGATTAAGTCTGCCCAAGTTCAAATGTGTTGCTATTTGTTTGTGTTCTATGTATGATTCTGTACCCCCTAATCCCCTCCTACTCTCCTCAATTCTCACACTTTGCTGGCTGAAAGCCAAAACAATTTAGGTTCTGTCCCTTGGCCTCCCTAGTGTAACACTGCTCAGGGTTCATATGAGACCCTCGTGTACTCTAACATACTAGGATTTGGTTCCTAATCTTCTTTGAATTGTTCTGATCATTCTTCTCTAGTGTGAGCACTGCTCTGGGTTCTTGAATCCCTTGGGAACTCTGACACACTAGAGATTTGGTTTCTGTATGCTTATCCTTGAGATATGGGCGAATCATTCACCGTTGGTTATGGTGTATCTATGAACATGGGCTTTTGGAGCCACTATGAGTTGAAGGCCTAGCGTGTCCAGGTGCATTTGGGCCTGCTGCAGGTTTCCTATAGTTTTATATACTTTCAAATTCATTCATTAAATTATGGTCTATAATAATTATTTGTAATAACAATTGGGGTATTAGTAAATTGGGAAACTGGGTTTATTTTAACATTTGCATGAGAATGGGTAGAAATCCTGCCTATAGGAGTTTACTTTTCTCATTCTGTTATTATGTTAGATAACCTGCCTATATGTGTTTACTTTGCTCATTCTGCTATTGTATGTTAGATAACCTGCCTATATGTGTTTATTTTGCTCGAATATGCTCTGTAGATAACCTGCATATAGGTGTTTACTTGCTCGAATAAGCTCTGTGGATAACCTGCTTATTCTGCTTTTTCGATACCACGCCTACAGGGAATAAAATAACCAAAGTTCAATTTGCATTGCAGCATATTCATTAGGCATCATAATCATAGGGTTATCTATAAATCTGCATTTTTAGAAGTCATGCCCATAGGGTTCTTAATTGATTGATATGCTATTATAATACTTGCTCATTTAGTGCATAAGAACTAAAATCAGTTTCAATCATCAAGGGTAGGAATCATGTCTATAGGGTAATCACTATCTATGTTAAGCACTAAAATCAGGCTTTAAAACACTACCTCATTGAACGCCAGTAGAAAGCATGCCTATAGGAACAATTGAGTAATTCTGAATATCTCTCATGTTTATTACTGCCAAATGCTGAGTAAATCACCTCGATAGCATGTTTATAGGTTTCAACCACTTATACTTATAATCAGTAGACAACTGTGCAGTCACTTAGAAATTACTTTGAATAACTGCTCGCATGATTAAAATCCAGAATCATATAGAAATCATGTCTATAGGGCCTAACGACTTCAATTGTTTAAACTGTCAAAACGCCTAATTTGTTTGCGTGCGTTTGCTGCCTAAGTGTGGAGGCTAACCTGAGCCCTTTTTTTCTTTTACATGAAAGTCTAATTTGTTTTGTATGTCGCCTAGTTTTTATCATTTTTGAGCAACCTAAGTTAAGTCTAGAACCATCCAAAAATAGAGGTCCAAACGCCTCCTGGGCCATAGGCAAGGGGCGGGTAGTGCACGCATAGGGTACGATTAAGAATTGATTAGAGCGCTTTAGGTAAATAACTTAAAGATAGTAATCGGGTAGCAGGAGATAATAGTCGGTGCCTGCTAAATAATATGAGTAACACCCCCGTCTTGGGGGAGTTACGAAGTATTATATATATTGCACGGGGTGATCCTTTATGCTAAAGAACTTGGGACCCACCACTCCTATTAAAATAATTCTTTCTTTTTCTCTTCTCCCGTAGAGTAATTCACATTATTTAAGTTTGGTCGGGACCCACCGTTGTAGACCTCGAGGAGTGCCTAACACCTTCTCCTCGAGGTAATTTGAGCCCTTACCCGATCTTTGGTGACGCAAACTAGTAAACATGAGTCATTTACAGATAGGTACCCTAACACACCTTAATCCGTTAGGTGGTGACTCTCTCTTTTAATAACCCTTCCTCCCTTTTTAAAAGAGTTGTCTCACGTCGAAGCCCGATTTCATGAGAAAAAGGGGGCGCGACACTAGGCTGTTTAGGTCTTACGAGACATGAGCAGGTTTACTAGAGTCTTGCGGATCAGTACGATGAATTATGTACTTATCTTTGAAAGTCAACTAAACTACTAGGAAACTTCACTTTCTTGCATTTGCCCGCTCAATGCGGTTGTTCTCCTCCCAATTTCCTACTGTTCTTGATAACTATCATGGTATGGTTGGTGTAGATAGGGTTGCTTCAATCCCCGTGAATAATTACCTCTTGATGACTCCTCTCATACTTCACAACTTGGCACAGAGTAGAAGTTACTGCCTCATCTAAGTGTATCCATGGTCGTACCGATAACAAGTTGTAGGTGGCGGATATGTCTAGCACTGGAATTTGACATCAAACAAGGTCGCACCCATCTGAAGATCAAGATTGATTTCCCCAATACTGGCTCTCTGAGATCCATCGAACACTTTCACATTAATGCTTCCCATCCATTTCCCATGCAGGACTTTTCAAGTCTTTTCAAAGTAGTTAGTGAGCATATGTTCAGGCATGAACCTCCATCTATCAGGACACTGGCAATGAACTTGTCTTCCAATTGCACAGTGATGACCAACACTTTGTTATGACTCAACCCTTCCGGCGGTAGCTCGCTTCGTGGAAAGTAATTTTGTGACTCTCCAGTACCTGTCCTACTATGTTAGCCATCTCGCCGCTAGTGATACTGGTAGGCACATAAGCTTCACTTAATACTTTAATCAAGACATTCTTATGTTACACCCCGACCTCGGGGAGAATGACTGACGCTCAACCGAGATAACCCAGCCAAGCAAGCATGTACAATGCCTTCTACCTGAACATACCCATGAGTAAAGAGAAGATATATTCTCATTAAGTAGACTGAGAAGATCATGTGAACAACACCAAATTAATTACCAATAATTACTCCATTTATAAGTCTCCAAAATAATACATTACACATTTGTAGTTTAAGAGTGGAATGCGTGATACAAGTACAAGATTACTAGTTTGACTTCCCCATAACCAAGGTACAACCCGCACTATGTCTACAGAGCCTCTAAT
>AWOL01S0028333.1:10729-133051 GCA_000715115.1 Nicotiana otophora | reverse complement strand
AGTATTAGGGTTGTAGGTTAGGAGGTAGTTGAGTCGTGCCTTACTTCGTACCATTGTGGGACTAGCCATGTAGGGTTTTTGTCTAAGATAGCTATTGGCAATGTTGTGGCTTACTATTTCGCTTTTCAGTGCATGTCCTATTTACTAGCTATCGCTTTTGCTTTGCATCTTTCTTCTAGATTTCATGGTGTTCTATTTTTCTTATGATTGTTGTGGTGATACTAATATTTACTAATATTGTCTCCCTTTGCTTTGCATCTTTCTTCTGGATTTCATGGTGTTCCTATTTATCCTATGATTGTTGTTGTGATACTAATATTGTTTCCTTTTTGTCATTTTGTCTTTTTATTTTTTTGAGCCGAGGGTCTTTCGGAAACAGCCTCTCTACTCCTTCGGGGTAGGGGTAAGGTCTGCGTACACACTATCCTACCCAGACCCCATTAGTAGATTTTTACTGGGTTGTTGTTGTTGTTGTTGTTCATTCTACCTATTTTGTTCGATTGTTTATAAGTTTTACCATATTGAGAAAATTAACATTTGTTTATTGTGTAAGCTAGTTCGTAAGAGAAAAGAGTGCTTTTTGCAACTAGTACAAAAGTACTTTAAATCCCAAACTACTGAATAAGTTAGGGGTGCAAAAGAGAAAGAACTTTATATTGCAGGGGTAAAAACAATAGAAGGAAGACATAGGAGGAACTAAATAGAAATAGTACAATTAGAGGGGTATCATAGCAATTGCATTGCCCCCTTTCTTAAACCCTAGTTTCGAACCCTCCACAGATCACAGTACACATGTATATATAAACACCCCCATTTATCTCCAATATCCAGGACTAGAAACCCTAGCAGTAACACTTCTTCTTTTACGCCCAGCCGACTTTGCTATGAATTCTGCAGAGTTCTGACACTTAATAATATCTCATTCCTTGTATGTTTTGGTCGTTTTTGTTTGTGTTATTTGTGTGATTTTTGTGGTGTATGAGTATGATACCCTTTTGCCTCTGATGGTAATCTTAAATCTCTAGAATTACCTTGAGTTATTCAAGTGATAAAAGATCCCATTTTGACTGAGGCATTAAGTCATTCTACTCATCAATTACTTTTTTTTTGAGATCTTAGTTTATAGGATATCAATTCTCCTACTTATTAGATTGGCGCAAGTGATGATATTTAATACACCATACTCCCTTGTGGAGAAGGATGAAGTTTGTTTTACATTGGAAATCAGAATCTCTGATGCGTTTTCTTTTTTCCCTTTTGTAATTTTTCCTATAACTTCATTTATTTACATTTATGTTGCCATCTGCCTATGATGGCATTAAATATACTTTGAGTAATTCACTATGAAACTAACTTAACTCTGAGGCTTGAGGCAATATTCCTTTCTTTCCGTTCCATTCAGTTTTATCCACTTCCTTTTTAGGTTTCCTCTTTGTATGTAAATGTGATTTATGTTTTCTAGTCATTTTGTTATTGTTTGTAACTAATTAGCTTAGTGTTTCAATGTTACTGTTGTTGATTTGCAAGTGATGATAAAACAGACAGGGACATCAGAACCTCCATTATATGGGGAAATGTGATGACTTAGTCTAATGGGAATCTCTCTGATGCAATTCAGCTAAGTTAAAATACCTTTCTCATTGTTTATGCTTTTAATTCACAAGTCTTTTCTTTTGATCTGTGCAAATGACGATAAAACAGACAGGGACATCAGAACCTACAAGGTTATGATGATTTGTCGATGGGAATCTCTCTGATGCACTACACCATTTTGTTTTCAAATGTAATTTTTGGTAGCTTAACCTTTTCTATCAAAGTAATATAATCCTGGAATTGCTGTTTTAAACCTCCAATAATTGATATTTGCCAGTGATGTTATATTTTATGACTTGTGATTCGTGATCATGTCAATGAATCATCGCATCTGAGGCAAAGTAAATGTTTTTCATTTTGATGTTGCAAACTTGTTCTGCTCTTTTTTCTTGGTTTCATCTTGAACTTTTCTCCTGGACTTTTTGCCAAAAAGGAAAACGAAAGCTACAAATGATCAGAAAAAGTCGATGTTTTGGTTTTTTCTTGTTTGCCAGTGATGTATTTATATTTGCATGTATTATCAGAAAACAAGCATGATGATCTGCAAAATTGTCACTACCTCTGAGGCAAACTATCTATCGCCAATTGTTCTTTGTTTCTTTATTCGCTTAGAATAATAATGGATGTGTGTTTTGATTGCTGAGTTTGTCCTCTAAACTTTTTTACAAAATAATATCCTTATTATCAGGATTCGATTGAGTAAAGGCTGGTGATTTTGACTAAAGAACCGTGGTTTAGACTTATTTCTAGTTAATTAAATCTAAACCCTTAATATTAAAATGGATTGCGTGTCATCCATCCAAGTAGAAACTTGTAGAAATGGATTACGTTTCATCCATCCCTTAGTAGTGGAAGTATTTTTAAGTGCCCGTTACATAATTATTTAATCTAAAGTTATTTATTGAAGAAGGGTAGATTATATGTGCTGTTAAATCTCCTCTGTCGATACTAGCTTTTGAATACTGGAATGTAATTTTTAGGTATATTTATAGGGTAGATTTTGGCTGATTCCTGTATGTTATGTTACTAAATGAATTGCTTTTAGTAAAACCACATGTTAATTTGTATGTTAAAATCATTTCATATTTTGATAACCGCCAAGTTCTTGCGGAAATTCTCATAATTTGTTCAGAATCTATTAAAATCGTCAAATAGAAACAAACGGATGATGAAATAAAAATTAGGACAAAGATGTATTGTTGGGTGTTGGTTTTTCTGTAACTTTACTCCTTCAGCCGGTGTCTACTGGCGTCTAAAGTGTAGTCAGTTTCAAACGCTAGTAAAGACTAGCTATTAGATTGTCAATGGGTTGGGTTAGATCTGTTATTTTATAAAATTTGTATATATTAATTTTTCGGTTATTTTATTATGTATAATTAAAAGTGATCTTTTGAAATCGTCTCTATGATGTCTGGTTTTTCTTCTGTATCAGTGTTGTTTGGTAATTGTTTGTTTTTTTAAAAAAGTACTGATAAAAGAATGTGGAAGTATAGTCTGAATTGTACTATGAAGGATAACTCTTAGATCTCACTAGAATAGCCATCGGCTCCTCCTCGTAAGTCAAATCTTTGTCCAATTGGACTGAGCTGAAATTTAACATATGTGACGGATCACCATGATATTTTCGTAGCATAGACACGTGGTACACCGAATGAATCGCTGATAAACTAGGTGGTAATGTAACCCACCCTTTCAAGAATTTCAAAGGGTCCGATATACCTAGGGCTTAACTTACCCTTATTTCCGAACCTCATTATATCTTTCATAGGTAAAACCCGGAGCAATATTCTTTCTCCAATCATGAATGCAATATCACAAACTTTACGGCCGGCATAACTCTTTTGCCTAGACTGAGTTGTGCGAAATCGATCCTGAATAATCTTGACCTTATCCAAGGCATCATGTACCAAATCGGTACCCAACAATTGAGCCTCCCTGTTCAAACCAGCCAACTGGCGAACGACATCGCCTTTCGTATAATGCCTTATATGGAGCCATCTGAATGCTCGACTGGTAGCTATTATTATAAGCAAACTCCGCAAATGACAAGAACTGATCCCAAGAACCTCCAAAGTCTATAACACAAGCGTGAAACATATCTTCCAATATCTGAATAGTGCGCTCTGACTGTTCGTTTGTCTGTGGATGAAATGCTGTACTCAACTCAAGTCCCGTGCATAAATCACGCTGTACAACCCTCTAGAAGTGTGAGATAAACTGCGTATCCCGATCTGAATTAATAGACACGGGCTCACCGTGAAGGCGGATAATCTCACAAATGTAAATTTGAGCTAACCTTTCTGAAGAATAGGTAACTGCCACTGGAATAAAATGTGCTGACTTGGTCAACCTATCCACAATGATCCAAACTGCGTCAAATTTTCTCTGAGTTCGTGGGAGTCTAACAACAAAATCTATTGTGATACGCTCCTATTTTCACTCAGAAATTTCTAACTTCTGAAGCAAACCACCAGGTCTCTGATACTCATATTTAATTTGCTGACAATTCAGACACCGAGCTACATATGCAACTATATCCTTTTTCATTCTCCTCCACCAATAATATTGCCGCAAATCTTGATACATTTTGGCGGTACCTGGATGAATAGAATACCTGGAACTGTGTGCCTCTTCAAGAATTAATTTGCGAAGCTCGTCAACATTAGGCATACAAATACGATCCTGCATTCACAGAACTCTATCTTTCCCTACAACAACCTGTTTGGAATCACCGTGCCGCACCGTGTCCTTAAGGACAAGTAAATGAGGATCATCATACTGCTGCTTTCTGATGCGCTCATATAAAGAAGACCGAGCGATTGTGCAAGCTAGAACCCGACTGGGTTCTAAAACATCTAACCTCATGAACTGATTAGCAAAGGTCTGAACATCTGCAGCTAACGTCCTCTCACCAACCGGAATATACGCAAGACTGCCCATACTCACAACCTTTCTACTCAAAGCATCGACCACCATATTGGCCTTTCCGGGGTGATACAAAATGGTGATATCATAATCGTTCAACAATTCCAACCATCTTCTCTGCCTCAAATTAAGATCTTTTTGTTTGAAAAGATACTGAAGGCTACGATGATCAGTAAATACCTCACACGAGACATTGTAGAGATAATGCCTCCAAATCTTCAGCGCATGAATAATGACTGCCAATTCTAAGTCATGAACAGGATAATTCTTCTCGTGAACTTTCAACTACCGCGACGCATATGCAATCACCCTTCCATCTTGGATTAATACTGCACCAAGCCCAATGTGATATACGTCATAATATACCGAATATGATCCTGAACCTGTGGGTAATACCAACTTTGGCGCCGTAGTCAAAGCGGTCTTGAGCTTCTGAAAGCTCAACTTACACTTGTCTGACCATCTGAATGGGACACCTTTCTGGGTCAGTCTGGTCAATAGGCTTGCTATAGATGAAAACCCTTTTCCGAACCGACGATAGTAACTTGCTAAACCCAGGAAACTCCGGATCTCTGTAACTGAGGTAGGTCTAGGCCAATTCTGAACAACCTCAATCTTCTTAGGATCCACCTTTATGCCTTCTGCCGATACAACATGCCCCAAAAAGGCAACTGAGCTTAACCATTACTCACATTTTGAAAATTTAGCATATAACTGATTATTCTTCAAAGTATGAAGCACACTCCGAAGATGTTGCTCATGCTCCTCTCGACTGCTGGAGTAAATCAAGATATAATCAATGAATACAACTACAAAAGAATCCAAATAGGGCTTGAACAGCCGATTCATCAAATCCATAAATGCTGCTGGGGCATTTTTCAACCCAAATGACATCACTAGGAATTCATAATGCCCATACCGAGTCTGAATAGCTGTTTTAGGGACATCAAGTGCCCTAATCTTCAACTGATGGTAACCAGACCTCAAATCGATCTTCGAAAATACCTTGGCACTCTGAAGATGATCAAATAAGCCATCAATTCTTGACAGTGGATATTTGCTTTTGATAGTGGCCTTGTTCAACTGTCGATAATCTATACACATCCGCATAGAACCATTTTTCTTCTTTACAAATAGTACTGGTGCACCCCAGGGCGAGACACTAGGTCTAATGAATCCCTGATCAAGCAAATCTTGTAACTGCCCCTTCAATTCTTTCAACTCCGGTGGGGCCATACGGTATGGTGGGATAGAAATGGGCTGAGTGCCCGGAGCCAAATCAAGACAGAAGTCAATATCTCTGTCGGGTGGCATCCTCGACAAATCTGCAGGAAATATTTCTTCAAATTCACGAACCATTGGTATTGAGTTCATATAAGGAACATCCGCGCTGGGATCGCGAATATAAGCCAAATAGGCTAGACACCGTTTCTCGACCATGCGCCGAGCTTTCATATAAGAAATAACCCTGCTGGCAGAATGGCCAGAAGTTCCTTTCCACTCAAACCGAGGTAACCCCGGCATGGATAAGGTCACTGTCTTGGCATGACAATCATGATAAGGTGACAACCAATCCATACCCAAGATGACATGAAAATCTACCATATCAAGAAGTAGAAGATCCATACTAGTCTCAAGACTATCAATAGTAACCACACACGAACGATAGACATGATCTACTACAACAGAGTCTCCCACCGGTGTAGATACATACACGGAAACACTCAGAGAATCACAAGGCACAACCAAATATGAAGCAAAATAGGAGGACACATAGGAATAAGTACATCCTGGATCAAATGGAACTGAAGCATCTCTATGGAAAACTGGAATAATATCTGTGATCACAACATCAGATGACTCAGCCTCATGCCTAACAGGAAAAGCATAAAATCGGGGCTGAGCCCCGCCACTCTAAACTGCGTCCCTGGGACGACCTCTAGCTGGTTGGCCTTCACCTCTAACGGTCTAACCTCCATCTCTAATGGCCTGACCTCCACCTCTAATGGCCTGACCTCCACCTCTAGCTTCCTGACCCATACCTCTAGCTGGATGAATAGGCGGTGAAGCGACAGGTGCCGGTATGATGGCACGAGAATCCTGCCGAGATCTGTTACTCGCCAACCTAGGACAATACCTCCTGATGTGACCAATGTTCCCACACTCATAACTCCCATCCTGATGCCGTGGCTGCTGAAGCTGAAGCTAGCCTGAATGGGCCGGATAAACGCTATAGTGCCTCTAGAGTGGTAGTGCACTGATAGGAGCTAAATGTGCACTAAGTGCTGGCTACCCAGAGTAAGGTATAATAGGACCGTGACTCCTTGAAGCACCGGGAGATGCATGAAGTGCTGAATGAAACGGTCTACGAGGATGACCCCTACCAAAATTACCCCTGCCTCCAGGCGAGGCACCACTAAAACCATCGAACTGACGAGGCCTCTTATCAGACCTCTGCCTTCTCTCTTGTGCAAGAACCATCTCGATCCTTCTCGCGACATTAGCAGCCGCCTGAAACGAAATCTCACTTCCGGTCTCCTTGGCCATCTGAAGCCTAATAGGATGAGTGAGTCCCTTAATAAACCTCCTCACTCTCTCTCCCTCAGTAGGTAGTAAAAGGAGAGCATGATGGGCCAAATCCACAAAACGGGACTCATACTGAGTAAGAATCATACTGCCCTGCTGTAGATGCTCAAATTGCTTGCGGTAATCCTCTCTCAGTATGATAGGAAGGAAGTTCTTCAGAAATAGCAGAGAGAACTGCTCCCAGATAAGTGCAGGCGGTCCAACTGGTCTGGCCAATGTATAATCTCTCCACCACCTCTTGGCGGAACCCGTCATCTGAAATACAACAAAATCAACCCCATTGGTCTCAACTATACCAATGTTCCACAGCACCTCATGGCAGCGGTCAAGATAATCCCGTGAGTCCTCAGGAGGTGTAACACTGAAGTGAATTGGAAAGAGCTTAGTAAACTTATCCAGTCTCAATAAGGCCTCAAAAGACATGGAAGGCCTATCACCGGTCAGTGCTGCAATAACTGGCTGAACTACCCCAACTGGTGGGGCTGCTGGAGCCTGATTCTGGGGAGCCATCTATTCTGGAGCGGGAGTAGTGAGCGTTTGTGCTCCTCCCCGAGCTTGTGAAACGACTGGTGCCACTGGAAATGTACCATTCTGGGCCACGCCCTCCATAAGACTTACCAAACAGATTAAAGCGTCTTGAAGCACTAGAGTAGCTATGAATCCTTCCGGGACCTGAACTGGTCCAACTGGTACATTCTGAACTGGAATCTCCTCCTGAAGATCCACCTGAGGTTCTACAATAGGTGCAGCTGCTCGAGCTCTAAATTGAGCTCTACCTCTGTCTTTGCCTCGACCTTTAGCACGACCTCGGCCTCGACCTCTACCCCTGGCCATAGTTTCCACTAGGGGTTCTGGTCCATGTCCATCGGTAGATGTATTACGTGTTCACACCATCTGTGAGTGAATAAGAGTAGAATGGTTCAATTATCGATGATAGAAATAAATCGCACGACAAAATAAGAAAGAAGTGATATTGTTCCTAAACTTCATAGCTTCTGAGAGATAAGTACAGACGTTTCTGAACCGATCCTTCAGACTCTACTAAGCTTGCTCGTGACCCGTGAGACCTATGTAACCTAGTGCTCTGATAACAACTGTCACGGTCCGAAATTCTCACCTTCGGGACCGTGATGACGCCTAACATTTCACTTGTTAGGAAGCCAACGTTAGAATACTATTAGATATTTTAAAATAATTTTAAATTTAATTAGTATCAAAGAAACAAATGCGGAAGTCAAGTCTAAATTGTAGTGAATAATCCATAATAATAGCGATGTCTAAATACTATCCCAGAACTGGAGTCACAAGTGCATGAGCTTCTAGAATAATACAAATAAAGGTCTGAATAAAATAAAACTGTCTGAAAGTAAATACACAGCTAAAATAAGATAGTCGGGGACTTCAGAACTGCGGATGTTGTGCAGTTATACCTCAAGTCTCCTCTGAGTAGCTGAAATCCGAGCAAGCCTATGGTACGCCACTGGGACCAACTCCGAAATCTGCACAAGAAGTGTAGAGTGTAGTATAAGTACAACCAACCCTATGTACTGGTTAGTGCGGAGCCTAACCTCGACAAAGTAGTGACGAGGCTAAGGCAAATCACTTACATTAACATGTACGCAATAATAGTAATAGCCACAATAATAGAATTAAATCAAGTAACTCATTTTTAATAGTTGAAGCCAACTCAGCAGTCATAACCAATTATTATTTTAATCAATTTCCGTTGCAGCGTGCAACCCGCTCCCACAACATGTTCATTTTCACTCCTCCCATATATTTATTTTTAAACAAGTATATATAGACTTTTAAATAAGTCTGTTGCGGCGAGCAACCCGACCCCCCCAATATGGACTTTTAAACAAGTCTGTTGCGGCATGCAACCCGATCCCCCAATATGGACTTCTAATAAGTTTGTTGCGGCGTGCAACCCGATCCCCCAATATGGACTTTTAATAAGTCTGTTGCGACGTACAACCTGATCCCCCAATATGGAATTTTAATAAGTCTGTTACGGCGTGCAATCCGATCCCCCAATATATTCATTTCAATCAATTCTGTTGCGGCGTGTAACCCGCTCCTCCAATATATCTATTTACTAATTCTTATAGAAGAAATTGCGCCAATAAATGCAACAATTAATATGCATTTTTTAAGATAACAAGCATACAAAAATTATGATTTAATTATAAAACAAACAATGACAAATAACAATTTATTATGGAAATCAGGGAGGAAATAGGCAGTTTACTATTTAATATGCTAAATGTCAAGTAGCAATTAATGCACATAATTCAAATCAGCATGTAGCAATTATTGCAGCAATTCAAGAATTAATATTTGACAAAGAATAGGAGAGAAACAATTATCATAACAATTAATTTGTGTATTAAAATAAATTTAGGGTTTTCAAATAATTATGCAAATAATTAATTTGACGACGTATAGACACTCGTCACCTCGCCTATACGTCGTTCACATGCATTTCACATAACAAATAATTTAAGAGGTTCTATTCCCTCAAGTCAAGGTTAACCACGACACTTACCTCGCTTTGCAATTTCAATCAATTACTCGACCACAACTTTTACTTTTAAATTTGTCTCCAAAAGCTTCAAATATATTCACAAACAATTCGATATACTCAATACCAATCATAGGAATTAATTCCATATGAATTTACTAAGTTTTTGGATAAAATCCGAAATTCATTTTACTATTCGACAGTGGGACCCACATTTTGAATCCCGAAAAAACTCACAAAATCCGAACACCCGTTCCGATATGAGTTCAACCATATAAAAATTATCGAATTCCGACATCAGATTGACTTTCAAATCTTCATTTTATATTTTCGGAAGATTTTATAAAAATCTATTTTTTCTCCCAAAATTTCACGGATTCATGATATAAATGAGTATGGAATCATGAAATATAATCAATATAGGATAAGAAATACTTACCCCAATTTTTCCCGTGAAAATCACCCAAGAGTCCCCTTACCCGAGCTCAAAATCGAAAATGGTGGAAAATGAGTCGAAATCCCATTTCTAGAACTTAAGTTCTGTTTCTCGGATTTTTACTCATCGCAATCGCGGAAATTCTTTCGTGATCGCGTAGAACAACTTCTGCCCAAGTTAGTTTAACTCTACGCGATCGCGTAAACGGCCATGCGATCGCAGAGAACATTTTCTCAACCTTACGCGATCACGTACATGCTTATGCGATCGCGTGGCACAATTTCAATGCTTCAACTTCTGCCTCATTCCTTCTACGCGATTGCAGCTTGGTCCTCGCGTTCGCATGGCCTTAGGTTTTCCAACTGTGCAATCGCGTACAATACTATTTGATCGCATAGTACAAATTTTCATCCGTGCTCAACAAGCCTTCGCGATCACGGATGAAGACACGCGATCGCGATTAAGGAAACCAGAACTGGAAATACCAGATTTTTTCAAAGTTTCAAAACACCCGTAGCCTATCTGAAACTCACCCGAGCCCTCGGGGCTCCAAACCAAACATGCACACAAATTGTAAAACATCATATGAACTTGCTCGTGCGATCAAATCGCCAAAATAATACCTAGAACTACGAATCAGACACCAAATCAAATGAAATTTTCAAGACAACTTTAAAACTTATATTTTCACAACCGGACGTCCGAATCACGTCAAATCAACTCCGTTTCTCACCAATTTCGGCAGAAAAGTCATAAATATTATAGTGGATCTATACTGGGCTCCGAAACTAAAATACGGAGCCGGTGTCAATAAATCCAATATCAGTAAGTTCTTAAAAATCATTAAGCTTTCAGACTTTTAATTTTTCATCAAAATTCCATATCTGGGGCTAGGGATCTCAGAATTCGATTTCGGGCATACACCCAATTCCCAAATCACGATACAGACCTACCGAAATTGTCAAAACACTGATCCGAGTCCGTTTGCTCAAAATGTCGACCAAAGTCAACTCAGTTGAGTTTTAAAACTCTATTTCACATTTTAATCTATTTTTCACACAAAAACTTTCCGAAAATCATACAGATTGCGCATGCAAGTCGAGGAATGATAAATAGTGCTTTTCGAAGTCTTAGAACACATAATTACTTATTAAATTTAAAGATGATACTTTGGGTCATCACAATTTTCTTCTTCGCAATCGCGAAGGTATTTCCGCGATCGCGAAGGTATTTCCGCGATCGCGATGCATTGATTCACTCAGTTATTATAAAGTACTCTATTTCGAGAGTTTCGGCCATTTTTACATTTTGGGTGCTATGAAGCTCAGATTGAGGCGATTCTTGAAGCAATTTTCACCATGTGAATTGGGGTAAGTGTTCTCTACTCGGTTTTGGTTATATTCTATGAATCTATCTTCGATTTTAGCTTTTGATTGATGAAATATAAAGAGAAAATTGGGGGGTTTTGGCCTAAAGTTTCATAATATGAATATTTGAGTTTTGAACATCGAATTGGGGTCGGATTTGAGTGAAACTTGCATGGTTGGACTCGTAATTGAATGGGTTATTAGATTTTATAAATTTTGTTGGGTTCCAAGGTGCGGTCCTGGGCTGGGCTTTTGACCGATTTTGGGCTTTTAATTCAAGATTTGATCTCTTTCGATCGGTATTGGTTCCTTTAGCATTGTTTGATGTATTTGACTTGTTTTTGGTTAGTTTCGAGCCATTCGGAGGTCGGAACGTGCGAGATGGAATTTTGGAGCATCGTTTGGCTTACTCGGCATTGGTATTGGCTTGTTCGAAGTAAATAACTCTTCTAATCTTAGTGCCGAGGGTATGAAACCCTGAAATACGTGTTATGTGATTGGTATTGAGGTGACGGACATGCTAGTTGATAAGCGTGTGGGCGTGCATCCTGTGAATTGTGACTCCGTTGTTTCCATGGCACTGTATAGTGGCCCTATGTTGTTGATATCCGTGTTTTCACCATGTGATAAAGTAATTGAGCTGTCAATCATGCTAGATATCATGTTTAGGCTTTATGCCAATATTGTTGGGACCCATAGTGGTCGTTTCTTGCTGTTATCTCACTGATTTCATTGATATTTTGTACTCAATCATATTCATGCATTCATATCATATCTCAGTCTCAGTCTCAGTTGTTATTTATTTATTGATACATCATATCATTATTGTCGGGCTAGTTTCATGACATTGTGAGCCCGTGAGTGAGACTGGAGAGATTGATGACTGAGTGAGGTCGAGAGCCTGATTATGAGTGATAGTTATGGGATCGGGCTACATGCCACATCATGCTATATGGATTTATTCCTGGATCTAGGTTATGATAGATCTTGGGCTGTAGGAGCCCCTCCGGAGTCTGCACACCCCCAGTGAGCGCGGTTGATATTATTGAGGGATGGATCTTCCCTGGACATGGATCTTGTCCGAAGCATTTTATACTCGGTGATGGATCTTCTCCACGTGCCGGATTGGCCTTCCTCGGTACTGAGTGACTGATGGTCAGTGATGTATATATTCTGGTATGGATCTTTCTTGGGCCGTATGTGCCATATACAGTATCGAGTGGTTGAGCATGATGAGCGAAAAGTGTGAGACAGTGAGATTGAGTACTCTAAGAGAGTGAGTACATGATTCATCTCTGAGATACATGGCATTGGCATGCACACATGACATATAGGCATAGAGATGCATTTCTCCTCATGCTGTACGGTATCACGTCATTCATGACTTTTTACACACATTGATATGTGGGCATAGAGAGGTATTTCACACTTGCTATCTGGAAAGAAAATGAAACACCTTATTTATTGTGGAAAGAATATTACAGTTTTCAAACTTACTCGTATTTTGGCATTTTTGGTAAAAGATTGGGTTTTCACTAAGATACTTGAAAAGCATGACTATTTTCTGGGATGAGCTGAGCATTTTACTTTTGAGATACATCTTTTATTACTTGTATTATGCGGTTATGAACTGTTGTGGGATATTGATATTGGACCCGACCTTGTGTTAGCTCGTCACTACTTTCAACCTAAGGTTAGGATTGTTACTTATTGAGTACGTCGGGTAGGTTGTACTCATACTATGCTTCTGCACCTTACGTGCAGATGTTGGTTGCTGATGTTGCTGTGTTCGATGGGGAGCTGGATTGAAGATGTACCTGCGTCCCGGTTGTAGCTGTCTCTTGTTCATGGTAGCCTTAGATATATAAAACTCTGTTTATGTGCTTTTCAAACAGACTATGTATTTATTTTATTTTCGCTTTGTAAACTCTATTCTTAGAAGCTCATGATTTGCACTACTAGTTCTTGGGGAATGTATAAGATTTAGATATTTCTTTACTTAATCGTTTTATTAATTGTTATTAGAATTGGTTAGAGGTTAATTGGCTTACCTAGCGGGTTGGGTTAGGTGCCATCATGACTAGGGGATTTGGGGTCGTGACAAGGTGGTATCAGAGCTCTAGGTTCATAGGTTGTACAAGTCATGAGCAAGTGTCTAGTAGCATCTTACGGATCGGTATGATGACATCCATACCTATCTTCGAGAGGCTATAGGACATTTAGGATATACTTCCCATCTTTCATTCCTTATCGTGCGGTATTGATTCAGCTTGAAGCGTAACTCTTTGAATTCCTTCTATGCATTCATATGCGCATGCGAGCGCTCGATATCAGATGTGCATCGACGACTTGTGATTCCATGAAAGAGGTGCGAGATGTGATTTCGGTATGCTAATGATGGGCCAGTCTAAAGGACCTGAGGCCGGGTTTTGACTGTAGCTTGAGCACAAAGATGTTGATTGTGTGAGCACGTGATTTTGGATTATATGCCCGATAGCGTCCCTGTGAGTGGAATTTGTGGCTCGATGAGCGGTTGGATGGCTATATAACGAGTATGATATGACTGCGAAAAGTATTCAAATTGTTTGAATGTGACGAAAAGAGTTTGATTGAGATGTAAATTTGGTGCTTGATTTACGTCTTGATTTGACGTATAGTCTTTAGTTATGGGTGCGTTGAAGGACCTCTCATTTTGTTTAGTTGTGGAGTGCAGTAGATTTCATGTCGCGTTATGAGTTTAGACTCAGGAAGATTAAGTGATTATGTAATAGTTATGACTGTGGAAGAGTATAGAGAGATATCAATTTGAGGTAGAGCAGGCGGGTATCTCCTGCGAGGTTCCTGAGGTTGTGTGGTCCTTATGATGTTTTGTAGAGAGTTCTCTTTTACCAATGAATGATATATGTTGCAATTTGAGTTTGGATCGCTGGTGGAAGTTGGCTTGACTATTACAAGGGTGAATGCGAGATTTGCAGATGATGTGAAGTTTTAGATGGTTTGCGTTACAGGAGCTCAGGAAGGATTTGGTTGAATCTCACTACGGTATTATGGCAGTAATAGAGTATGGGCATGGTAAGTTGTGTGTTTTGATCTATGGCTTTGAGCCAAGTGGGGGAATCTGCTACGGATAAGTTGATGGCACGGTTATGTGTTGAATTGGTTTCAGTTTGAGGCATACTGGTGAATCAGTTATGACTGTAGAGGTTGAGTTCGAGGATGACTCGAGTTAAGAAATTTCTCGATACGGGTTGTATTATGTTTCTGGGCATATGGGAAACACTGAATGATTGAGTTATTATCCGTAAAGAATGTAGGGTGCATGGAGTAGGGAATTCGCTCGGTTGCTTAGAAGTGTGGATTGCTTATTAGGGTGTTGGTGTGCAAATGGGGCACAAGTCGTTCGGTATATTTGATCAGTTTAATTGAGATTTGAGTAGAGTGGATGACTCTCGAGAATGGTTCTAATGAATTCAAGATTTATATGTAACAATTGGGAATCTTTAGGATGTGTAATTGGCTAGAAACTGAGATTTATATGGGAGGGTATCGAGACTTGTGGCATTTCTATATCATTATGGATTCTACATATCAGAATCAGAAAGGTGAAGGTAATGGCTTCAGATTCGCAGGAAGTCTCTTCAGAGTAAGTATTTTCGTTGTGGTACTTTTGGGATACATAAAGAGGGAATTCGGCGGCTTATAAGCCTTAGGGCGGTGTGATCCTATGCTAAAGTTCGCGGGGCAAGTTTTGGTCAAGGTTAGTAGTGTTCTAGCAAGGAAAGGTATAAATTTGAAGGCAACTCGGAAGGAACTCAGATAATGAGGACAACTTGGTAACGGGTTGGACCAGCACAGTAATGGATATGATTGGCTCTTTTGGTTCTTATGATGTAGTGAGTTTCTACAGGTGTTTCGTAGCAATGCTCTTGGATTTTTGGCTACATACGTGGCTGGGTTGAGTTAGAGAGATTCGATTCTGATAGCTTGGTTGTGTGCAAATGGGTTTTGAAGAGTCCTCAATGGTTTTTACCATGATTTGAGGAGTATGTTTCCTACCGACGTGAGGAATATGTTGCGTATTAGGATTTTCTCAGGGATAAGATCAAATGGAAGGTCCTTGGCTAATTGAGTATGTAGTTGCTTGTGACTCGGAGCGGACTATGAAGATCTCATATTTTTTCATATGATGGCATGGTATATGCGGTGTGTCGTGTGGGATTGAGATTTACGTGAGCGGGATCACCATTCGTTTGGGAAGCATGAATGGTTTCAGATGACTAGGTAAATGATATTACTATTTGGCATGGCTTGATGAGAGTATACATTTCAGAAAGGGCAATATGTTTTGATTTATGGATACTTCACTGGTATTGCGACACTCTTTTGATTGATCAACTACTGATATTCAAATTTTGCTATGTGGCACGGAAGAATTTTAGAAGTATTCCTCGTGAAATGATCGTGTATGAGAGATGAGTTAGACATTCTGGCGGTGGAGTTGGGATCAGACATGGTGATTCGTGTGTTCTATGGATTTCGAGACTGGGAGTTCTCAGGAACAATTTGTTTCATGGTTACGGACTGTGAAGTCGTGGCTGAAGCTAGCCAGATGATAGTATGTGTTATGATTCAACCATTGTGGGCTTTCGGAGGGTTATTTATCCATGTGTGGGTGCCCAGAATTAATTTGGGGGCCCAATGGTAGGCCCAACTAGGATGGATATTCTACGCTGAGTCAGATTGGTCGGCTCCGTACTGCTATTATTGAGGGATGTGCCATTCGGTTGTTGTTGAGCTTATTCGTGTTCTGAAATGATCTGTGAGTTACTCTTCTATGCTATGAGGGGTTGCAATCCATAGGTTATATGCACACACGGTGTGGTTCTATTTGGGCTTTATAGCGGAATTTGAGCGAGATGAGTATTTGAGTATTGCATAATTGTTTGCACGTTGGCTATGTTCTTTTCGGATTGTGGTATGGTGCTAATTGCTCTCCGGGGTTACGGTAATGCACCTTGGGTACTTGATGTCGAATTTCGCGTGGTTATTGATTTTGAGCATGGTGGCTGAGGTATTTCATATGGACCAGTGTTTGGATGGGGTCACGTATTGCAGCGGAGTTATGTTGAGATATGATTCCTTGTGTTAGATTCATGTGTTTTGGTTCTACGGTGTGTGATAGGTTCTTAGCATTGCGTTGTGGTGGTACTTGTTGAGCTTGCGGGACAGTTCTCCCGTCTGAATCAGTTTTCTATGATTTGAGTATATTTGGAAGGTTGCTTATTAGTGCAAGGATTGCACGGGTTATGGCGTCAGATTGTATTGATGTGGCATGCCACTAAAGTGGTCGTGCTGGATGAGATGGGATCATTGGACCTAGAATGGATACTATCAGAATTGATTACAGCGTGTTTGGAGGGATAATATCAAAAGTCGACTTAGAATTTGCTATAGTTCTTGTCGAATAAGAGGGAATTCCATGTCTGGTTGATCTGTTGAATGGTTATGAGTTCTGCTTGTTTCTTTCATCATCGGCAGTGTACGAAGGTTTTAAAACGAGGTTTTGTTTGATATGAGGTTTATTACCGGTTTTGGGTTATTTTGAGCAGCTACTGTGATTTGAAATTATCGCTATGAGTATTTGAGTTATGTGGTACATCATGTGATTATATCTTGGGTTATGGTGAAGGCTTATTACAGCTTGTTCAGACTTATACAGTGTGTAGATGCGAGATTCTGATCTTATAGAAATTCCAAATGTTGGAAATTGGATTCTAAGGTTTATGGGCTAGGTTGAATTAAGAAACTATGGTTATGCTGTGTTGTCGGGCCTATATGGGATAGGGTGACGTGATATCACCCCGGGGTATGTGCATGGTAAGGTTACACGGCGATTTGATGGCTTTTGGAACAACTCTTAGCACGTTTGAGGACGAATGCATGTTTAAGTGGGGGAGGATGTAACGACCCACCGGTCGTTTTGAGCATTTACACTTCACTTGGTTGTTTGAGGGCATGAGTATCTCCGTATGATGTATTTTTACTTGTGTGAATCATCGCTTTTGACTTTCGGTTATTCGAAATCGAATTGGAAGAAAGAATTTCATTGTTGCAGCTTTAAATCGGGAGAGTTGACGAAGTTTGACTTTTTAGCATTTGACCTTGGATTGGAATTTTGATGGTTCTGTTAGCTCCGTTGGGTGATTTTGAACTTAGGAGCGCGTTCGGATTGTGATTTGGAGGTCCGTGGTTGAATTTGGCTCGAAATGGCGAAAGTTGAAATTTTGAAAAGTTTGACGGGAGTGAACTTTTTGATATCGGGGTCGGATTTTGATTCCGGAAGTTGGAGCAGGTCCGTAATATCGAATGTGACGTGTTTGCAAAATTTGAGGTCAATCAGACGTGATTTGATAGGTTTTGACATCGGTTGTGGAAGTTGAAGTTTCAAAGTTCATTGAATCCGAATTGAGGTGTGATTCATCATTCTGATGTTATGTTGGGTATTTTGAGGCCTCGAGTAGGTCCGTGTTATGTTGTTGGACTTGTTGTTATATTCGGACGGGGTCCCGAGAGGCTCGGGCATGTTTCAGATTGTGTTCAGACTATTTTCCTCCATTTTGGCCTTGCTGGTGCGTTCTGGTTTTCTGGTGCGTGGATTGTTCTTCGCGATCGCGGATCAGTTGATACAATCACGTAAAGGGAAAATGGAGTTGGGCTGTTTATTATTCGCGGTCACGATTGGCCAGAAGCGATCACGTAGCTTTGTGTTGAGGACTATTCGCGTTCACGTAGGTGTGCACCCGTTCGCATTGTAGAGCTGAGTTGGGCAGGTCTCCAGGGCTTCTTCATCGCGTTCGCGTAGGTTCTTTTCGAGACTGAGCAGTTTGTGCTTCGTGATCGTATAGCTTATTCCGCGATCGCGTAGTGTAATTTCAGGGGCAATGCATTTTCTTCTTCGCGATCGCGAAGGTATTTCCGCGATCGCGATGCATTGATTCGCTCAGTTATTATAAAGTACTCTATTTCGAGGGTTTCAGCCATTTTTACATTTTGGGAGGTATGGAGCTCGGATTGAGGTGATTCTTGCAGCAATTTTTACCATATGAATTGGGGTCAGTGTTCTCTACTCGGTTTTGGTTATATTCCATGAATCTATCTTCGATTTTAGCTTTTGATTGATGAATTTGAAAGAGAAAATTGGGGGTTTTGGCCTAAAGTTTCATAATATGAAATTTTGAGTTTTGAACATCGAATTGGGGTCGTATTTGAGTGAAACTTGCATGGTTGGACTCATAATTGAATGGGTTGTTGGATTTTGTAAATTTTGTCGGGTTCTGAGGTATGGGCCTGGGTTGGGCTTTTGGCCGATTTTGGGCTTTTAATTCAAGATTTGATCTTTTTCGATCGGTATTGGTTCCTTTAGCATTGTTTGATGTATTTGACTTGTTTTTGGTTAGTTTCGAGCCGTTCGGAGGTCGAAACGTGCGGGATGGCATTTTGGAGCATCGTTTGGCTTGCTCGGCATTGGTATTGGCTTGTTCGAGGTAAGTAACTCTTCTAATCTTAGTGCTGAGGGTATGAAACCCCGAAATACGTGTTATGTGATTGGTATTGAGGTGACGCACATGCTAGTTGACAGGCGTGTGGGCGTGCACCCTGTGAATTGTGACTCCGTTGTTTTCATGGTACTGTATAGTGGCCCTATTTTGTTGATATCCATGTTTTCACCATGTGATAAAGTAATTGAGCTGTCAATCATGCTAGATATCATGTTTAGGTTTTATGTCGATATTGTTGGGACCCATAGTGGTCGTTTCTTGCTGTCATCTCACTGATTTCATTGATATTTTGTACTCAATCATATTCATGCATTCATATCATATCTCAGTCTCAGTTGTTATTTATTTATTTATTTATTTATTTATTTATTGATACATCATATCATTGTTGTCAAGCTAGTTTCATGACATTATGATCCCCTGAGTGAGACTAGAGAGATTGATGACTGAGTGAGGCCGAGAGCCCGATTATGAGTGACAGTTATGGGATTGGGCTGCACGCCGCAGCATGCTATATTGATTTATGCCTGGATCTGGCGTATGATAGCGCTTGGATTGTAGGAGCCCATCCGGAGTCTGCTCACCCCCAGTGAGCGCGGTTGATATTATTGAGGGATGGATATTCCCTGGACATGGATCTTGTCCGAAGCATTTTATACCCGGAGATGGATCTTCTCCACAAGCCGGATTGACCTTCCTCGGTACTGAGTGACTGATGGTCAGTGATGTATATATTATGGAATGGATCTTTCCTTGGCCGTATGGGCCATATACAGTACCGAGTGGTTGAGCATGATGAGCGAAAAGTGTGAGACAGTGAGATTGAGTACTCTGAGAGAGTGAGTACATGATTCATCTCTGAGATACATGGCATTGGCATGCACACATGACATACAGACATAGAGATGCATTTTTCCTCATGCTGTACGGTATCAGATCATTCATGACTTTTTACACACATTGATATGTGGACATAGAGAGGTATTTCACACTTGCTATCTGGAAAGAAAATGAAACATCTTATTTATTGTGCAAAGGATATTTGGAAAAATTACAGTTTTCAAACTTACTCGTATTGTGGCATTTTCGGTAAAAGATTGGGTTTTCACTAAGATACTTGAAAAGCATGACTATGTTCTGGGACAAGCTGAGCATTTTACTTCTGAGATACATCTTTTATTACTTGTATTATGCTGTTATGAACTGTTGTGGGATATTGGTATTGGAGCCGACCTTGTGTTAGCTCATCACTACTTTCAACCTAAGGTTAGGATTGTTACTTATTGAGTACATGGGGTCGGTTGTACTCATACTACACTTCTGCACCTTGCGTGCAGATATTGGTTGCTGATGTTGCTGTGTTCGATGGGGAGCTGGATTGAAGATGTATTTGTGTCTCGGTTGTAGCTGCCTCTTGTTCGTGGTAGCCGTAGATCTATAAAACTCTATTTATATACTTTTCAAACAGACTATGTATTTATTTAATTTCTTCTTTGTAAACTCTATTCTTAGAAGCTCATAATTTGTACGACCAGTTCTTGGGGAATGTATAAGATTCAGATATTTCTTTACTTAATCATTTTATTAATTTTGTTTGGAATTGGTTAGAGGTTAATTGGCTTACCTAGCGGGTTAGGTTAGATGCCATCACGACTAGTGAATTTTGGGTCGTGACATTAAGTATGAGTCAGCGCGTTCCGAGTAAGTTGGAAGAACTTGAAGTTCATAAGTTGATTCTATTGGTTTTGGGTTGCGATTCTTAGTTTTAATGTTGTTTTCCGTGTTCTGAGGGTACGAGCGAGTCCGTTTTATGTTTGCAAACTTGTTGGTATGTTCGGTTGATGCACGAAAGTCGCTTGGCCTTGAGTGATCAGCTTAAGCATCCAGCTTCTGGTGCAATCGCACATGCGGAAGGCCTGCCGCAGGTGTGAGCTCGCAAAGGCGAGCTAGCAGCCGCAGAAGAGGCCCAGCATGGGCAGCCTAGAAACCGCAGATTCGGACAAGGCGACCGCAGATGCACGACCGCATAAGCGTTCAAGGGAACGCAGAAGCAGGGGCTTGCACAGGTGCGGCTCATCTGCCGCAGCAACAGCATCGTAGAAGCGAGCCCTCATTCCCGAAAATATGGACTTAGGCTAGCCAAGAGAGGACCGCATCTGCGATGATCCTTCCGCAGATGCGGCCCAGGGACCGCAGATGGGAAAGTCCTGGAAAATGGTCCATTTAATGCGGGACTTAGGCTATTTTGACTCATTTTCTTTAATCTCTTGGGTGATTTTGCAGCTCTTGGAGAGGGGTTTTCACCTAGCACTTTGAGGTAAGTAATTTTTATATAATGTGAGTTAAATACATAGATTATGGGTAGATTTTAAAACGTAAACATTGTGAAAATCATGGGTTTAGATGAAAAACCTAGGTTTTGATAAAAATGAGATTTAACCACCAAAATGGTTACGGAAATGAGTGAAAATTATATATTTGAGTTTGTGAGGTTATGGGTAACAACTTTCTTCAAACATTTCCGAAATCCGAGCACGTGGGCCCGAGGATGAATTTTAGGAATCCTTCAATTGGGGTTGGGTAATCACTCTAATAGTTAAACTATGAACTTTTGAGCATGTATTGATTAAATTATATAACATTTGGTTAGTTTTGGATTCTTCGGCACATCGTTGAGGCTTTAGAACAAAATTTTAGGTCGGAAAGTGAGTTTTGAGACGAGATAAGTCTCTTGCCTAATCTTGTAAGAGATAATGTTCCCCATAGGTGCTTCAAATTGCTATTTGCTTCTAATTATAGGGGCTACATATGCACGAGGTGATGAGAGTCCGTGCTTAGCTACTAATTATACTTATGTCTGAGTAGTTTAGGACCCGAATCATGAAATATTTGTAATGTTTTCACTCTACTTGTTCATTAAAGTGCCTAAATTATATTAGAACTTGTTAGAGGAATTGTAAAAGATCGAATTTCACTCACTTGAGTTTTGACGGGTTACTTGACCATTAGTGAAAATTGTATTTCATTGTGCATTAGCCTTGTATTAGCTCTTAAATCGGTTGTTTAAAAAGTATCATCTCTTCTTGTGGAGCGGCCGAACGCCTCGGCAGTAGATAGATGCATCTATGGTTCATGTCGCTCGACCTTCGGTAGTGTACACATTATTCTGGATCGGACCGTACGACCTCGGCATAATCGTGCGTGATAACACTCGAAGTGTAATCATATAATTGATATACGTCCCTGGCTCGAGAGAAAACATTATATAAAATAGAAATTTATTTGGAACTTACCGTGTGAAAGGATTATTTACTTTCTACTTGTTATAGAGTTATTGTTATTATTATTTACATAACCCATGCTCATTTAGAATTATGTATTTCTTTACTATTAGACCATAGTATGTGTCGATGACGACCCCTCGTCACTACTTCTTCGAGGTTAGACTTGATACTTACTAGGTGCATGTTGTTTATGTACTCACGCTACACTTCAGCACTAACCTTGCAGGATCTGAGGCAGGTGCATCTGGAGGTCCTATCGGCGCGCATCCCAGATATTCCGAGGCCTAGTGGTGAGATACTTCCTGAGCCGTTCTGCAGCCCCTGGAGTCTCTCTTTTGTATTTATATCACGTCTACTTTATTTTAGACAATAGTTAGAGTTTTGTATATTCTACTAGTTGCTCATACACTTGTGACATCATGTTTTGGCACACAATAGTAGACTTTATAGTTTTGGACCACTTATATTACTATGGTTGCCACTCGGTTGTCTTCGTTTCATTTATTGATTTTTTCACTCTTTACTTTCCTATTAAATAGAATTTAATTACTTGAAAGCTTATTAAAAGAATAATAACGTAGTTTAATTCACCTTTGGCTTACCTAGCGGTAACGTTGGTCGCCATCACGGCCCATGGTTGAATTTGGGTCGTGATAACATGGTATCAGAGCACTAGATTCACATAGGTATCACAAGTTATGATTAGGCCTAATAGAGTCTTGCGGATCGGTGCGTAGATGCCCGTACTTATCTTCGAGAGGTTATATGGTATTAGGAAGCTACTCTTTTCTCATCTCCTATCGTGCGGTTGATGTGGTACTAAGTATCTTTCTCTTATTCTCTCACAGATGGTGAGGACGCGCGCAACGGATGTTCCAGACCATGGAGGAGCTGCTCCCCCTGTTGCTAAAGGCCGAGGCAGAGGCCGAGGGAGGGCTCCATCCCGTGGTAGAGGACGAGGATGAGGACGTCCCAGAGTTGCTCCAACTATTCCACCAGTGGGTCCAATAGAGGATCCTATTATTGAGGAGCAGGGCGAGGTGCCTGCAGCAGAGCCAACCCCAGTGGATTTCATGTCCACACCGGAATTCCAGGAGGTCATGGGCCGTATGCTGCGATTCATGGACTCTATGACTCAGGCTGGTTTATTTCCAGCAGACCCTGCCACATCTCAGGCGGGAGGGGGAGCACAGACCCCTACCGCTCAGGCTGCAGGTCATGTAACTATCGTGTATCAGACCCCGGGCGCACTACCCATGGGTGGAGCTCAGCCAGTTGCAACAGCTATACTTGAGCCCAGACCAGCTGCGGTCGATGATCCGCATAAGCTATTGGACATATGGACTAGGCTACATCCTCCTATCTTTGGGGGTGAGCAGCACGAGGACGCCCATGACTTTATTGATCAGTACAGGGACAGACTGCATAATATGAGGATATTGGAGTTCCATGGGATAGATTTTACTACCTTTCAGCTGGAGGGCAGGGCCCGTAGATGGTGGCAGTCCTATCTTTTTGGCAAACCAACTGGTTCTCCTCACATGACTTGGGATCAGTTCACATGCTCTTCTTGGACAAATATATTTCACCCTCTCAGAGGGAAGAGTTGCGGTTTCAGGTCGAGCAGCTCCAGCAGGGCCATATGTCGGTGATCGACTATGAGGCGAGAATATCTGAGTTGTCTCGCCATGCACTTATGATACTTCATACCGATGCAGAGAGAGTGCAAAGGTGTGTTGTTGGGTTGCACTTTGGTATCCAAGCCAATGTGGCTCGGGAGGTAGAGATAGGGACTTCTTACGAGCTAGTAGTGGAGATAGCTCCGAGGATCGAGGGTGTCCGTCAGCGGAGCCGAGAGCAGGCGACGAGGGCTAAGAGATTTCAATATTCTGTGGAGTTCAGTGGTGCCCCGACTAGGGGAAGGGGTCAATTCATGAGGGGTCAGTTTAGCAGGCCCACATATCAAGCATCGCCCCCTCTTCGGGGTGCTCCAGTGCGACCTTATTTCAGCGCCATGCCAGAGAGTTCTTACCGCCCTCCAGCTAATTAGGGATCCTCCAGTGGGTATTCAGGCCATCGGGGTCAGACTTTAGGTCATCAGTCCACCGCACCGAGAGGTTGTTTAGAGTGTGGGGACCTTAGTCATGTGCGGAGGTTCTGCCCCAGACTTCAAGGCAAGGCAGTGCAACAGGGTCAACAACCTATGATTCCAGCACCAGTTGCCCCACCAGCCGTCCGACCGCCCAGAGGCAGATGACAGGTGGGTAGGGGCCGTCCTAGAGGTGAAGGCCAGCTAGGAGGCTCTCTAACCATATTCTATGCCTTCACAGCCAGACCAGATGCAGTGGCCTCAGATGCCGTGATTACAAGTACCATTTCTGTATGCGGTAGGGATGCTTCGGTACTATTTGATCCAGGGTCTACATATTCATATGTTTCATCTCTGTTTTCTCATTACTTGGGTGTTCCTCGTGAGTCCTTGGGTACTCTTGTTTATGTGTTCACACTAGTGGGTGATTCTATTATTGTAGATCGGATCTATCGGTCCTACATTGTTACATTCTGTGGTTATGAGACTAGAACAGATCTTCTGTTGCTTGATATGACCGACTTTGAAGTCATCCTGGGCATGGATTGGTGTTCTCCGTATCATGCCATCCTTGATTGCCATGCCAAGTCTGTTACCTTGGCGATGCCAGAGTTACCTAGACTGGAGTGGAGGGGTTCATCTGTCAGTGCATCTAGTCAGGTTATTTCCTTTCTGAAGGCTTGACACATGGTTGTGAAGGGTTGTTTGGATTATCTAGATTCTATTTGCGATACTACTACAGAGACTCCAGCGATTAATTCAGTGCCCATAGTCAGGGAGTTCTCCGATGTGTTCCCTTCCGATCTCCCAGGCACATCAGATCGGGATATTGATTTGGCTCCAGGTACCCACCCTATATCTATTCCACTGTACCGCATGGATCCGAAGGAGTTGTAGGAACAACTTGAAGAGTTGATGGCAAAGGGGTTCGTTAGACTGAGTGTGTTTCCTTGGGGTGCACCAGTGTTATTTGGGAAGAAGAAATATGGGACTATGCGGATATGCATTGATTACCGCCAGTTGAACAAAGTTACCATTTAGAACAAGTACCCGTTGCCGTATATTGATGATTTGTTTGACCAGTTATAGGGTGCTAGGGTGTTCTCTAAGATCGACTTGAGATCGGGGAACCATCAGTTGTTGATTCGGGATTCCGATGTTTCGAAGACGGCTTTCCGGACTAGATATGGCCATTATGAGTTTCTAGTGATGTCCTTTGGCTTGACTAATGCTACGACGACGTTTATGGATTTGCTGAACCAAGTGTTCATGCCTTATATTGATTCGTTTGTCATTGACTTCATTGATGACATTTTGATCTACTCACGTAGCATAGAGGAGCACGAACATCATTTGAGAGTGGTTCTTCAGACCTTGTAAGAACAGAAGCTATATGCTAAGTTCTCCAAGTGTGAGTTCTGGTTAGATTCTATGGCATTCTTAGGGCATGTTGTATCAGGAGAGGGTATTAAGGGTGACCCCAAGAAGATCGAGGCAGTTCAGAGTTGGCCTCGTCCTACCACATCGACTGAGATCAGGAGCTTCCTGGGGTTAGCAGGTTATTACCGTCGGTTTGTGAAGGGCGTTTTATCTATTGTAGCACCTTTGACTAGATTGACCCAGAATGGTGCTCCGTTCCGTTGGTCCGATGATTGCGAGGCGAGCTTTCAGAAGCTCAAGACCGTATTGACTTTAGCACTAGGTGTTAGTGTTACCTTCCGGTTCAGGGATGTATACAGTGTATTGCGATGCTTCACACGTTGGTTTGGGTTGTGTATTGATGTAGGAGGGGCGAGTTATTGCATATGCTTCATGTCAGCTGAAGCCCCACGAGAAGAACTACCCTGTACACGATTTGGAGTTAGCTGCGATTGTTCATGCACTTAAGATCTGGAGGAATTTTCTTCATGGGTTGTCATGTGAAGTTTACACCAATAATCACAGCTTACAACATTTGTTCAAGTAGAGGGATCTCAATTTGAGGTAGCGTAGGTGGCTCGAGTTACTAAAAGATTATGATATTACCATCCTTTATCATCCGGGCAAGGCGAATGTAGTTGTAGATGCCTTGAGCAGAACGACAGAGAGTATGGGTAGTTTGACATTCATTTCAACGGAGGAGAGGCCACTAGCTTTGGACATTCAGTCCTTGGCTAATAGACTTGTGAGGTTGGATATTTCAGAGCCCAGCCGAGGTCTTGCATGCGTCGCCGCTCAGTCTTCACTATTTGAGCAGATCAAGGCTCGCCAATTTGATGATCCGCACTTGTTGGTTCTCAGAGAGACGATACTACAGGGTGGTGCCAAGGAGGTTACTCTCGGTGAAGATGGTGTTCTGCAACTCCAGGGTCACCTATGTGTTCCAATGTTGATGGCTTCAGGGAGAATATCCTAGAGGAGGCACACAGTTCTCGGTATTCTATTCATCCAGGTGCTACGAAGATGTATCGCGACCTGTGGCAGCATTATTGGTGGCGGCGGATAAAGAAGGACATAGTCGAGTATGTAGCAAGGTGCCTTAACTGCCAACAAGTTAAGTATGAGCATCAGAGACCAGGTGGTCTACTTCAGTAGATGACTATACCCGAGTAGAAATGGGAACGCATTACTATGGACTTCGTAGTTGGGTTGTTGCGGACCTTGCAGAAGTTTTATGCTGTTTGGGTCATTGTCGACATGTTGACCAAGTCGGCACAATTCATTCCGATTGTGACCACGTATTCTTCGGAGAGGTTGGCCTAGGTTTATATTCAGGAGATTGTTCGATTGCATGGTGTACCTGTTTCCATCATATCAGATAGAGGCCCTCAGTTTGCTTCACATTTTTGGATAGCAGTAGAGAGTGAGTTGGGGACCCAGGTAGAGCTCAGCACAACCTTTCATCCACAGATCGACGGGCAGCCGGAGCAGACAATTCAGATTTTGGAGAATATTCTCAGAGCATGTGTGATTGACTTCGGAGGGCAGTGGGATCGATTCTTGCCTTTGGCCGAATTTGCTTACTACAACAGCTATCAGTCCAACATCGATATGGCTCCATTTCAGTCTTTATATGGTCGGCGATGTCGTTCTCCCATCGGATGATTTGAGCTCGACGAGGCTAAGTTATATGGTACTGATTTGGTGAAGGATGCCTTGGAAAAGGTAAGATTGATTCAGAAGCGACTTTGCACAGCACAGTCCAAACAAAATATTTACGTGGATCAGAAGGCGCGTGATTTATCATTTATGGTAGTCGAGAAGGTTCTCTTGAAAGTCTCGCCGATGAAGGGGATCATGAGGTTCGGAAAGAAGGGCAAGTTGAGCCCAAGGTTTATAGGTCAATTTAAGGTGTTGAGACGAGTTGGGGAGGTTCCTTATGAGCTTGCTTTACCTCCCAGTCTATCTGGAGTTCATCCAGTTTTCCACGTGTCTATGCTCCGGAGGTAGCATGCCGACATGTCGCATGTGTTAGACTACAACACGGTTTAGTTAGACAAGACTCTGGGTTATGAGGAGGAGCCGATTGCCATTGTTGAAAGGTAGGTTTGCCAGTTGAGGTCCAAGAAGATTTTTGCGGTAAAAGTTCAGTGGATGGGTCAACCAGTCTAGGAGGCGACTTGGGAGACCGAGGAGGACATACGGAGCAGATATCCACACTTATTCAGCACTCCAGGTATGATTCTTGACCCGTTCGAGGACGAACGTTTGTTTAAGAGGTGGATAATGTAACGACCCGACCGATCATTTTGCTTTCTAGATCCTCGTTCCACTAAATAAGACTCCCGTATATGCTTTTAGTGTTTTGTGACTAGCAGGGATGGTTAGTTTGGGATTTGAAAGGGTTCGAGTTGAAATCGGAACACTTGGTTCCTTAAGGTTGGCTAAAAAAGGCTAAGTTTGACTTGACTCAACATTTTGAGTAAACGACCTCAGAACCAAGATTTGACGGTTCCAATAGGTTTGTATGATGATTTTGAACTTGGCGTATGTTCGGATCGAGTTTTGGATGATCCGGGAGCATTTCGGCGCTTAATATTGGAAGTTGGCGCATTGAAGGTTTTAAAGTCCTTTAAATTAGGTTTGAAATAGAATTTGGTATTATCAAGGCCCAATAGGGATTTCGAGCCTGAGAACAGTTCCGTATGGTAATTTAAGACTTGCACGCAAAATTTGATGCCATTCTGAGAAGTTTAAGTATGATTCGGCGCGTTCAAAGTAAGTTGGAAGAACTTGAAGTTCATAAGTTGATTCTATTGGTTTTGGGTTGCAATTATTAGTTTTAATATTGTTTTCTGCATTCCAAGGGTGCGAGCGAGTCCGTTTTATGTTTGCAAACTTGTTGGTATGTTCGGACGGGGCCTCGGGGGCCCGGATGCCATTCAGTCGACGTGCGAAAGTCATTTGGCCTTGAGTGATCAGCTGAAGCATCCAGCTTCTGGTGCAATCATACCTGCGGAGGGCCAGCCACAGGTGTGAGCTCACAAAAGTGAGCTAGCAGCCGCAGAAGCGGCCCAGCATGGGCAGCCTAGAAACTGCAGATGCTGACAAGGCAACCGCAGATGCGCGACTGCATAAGTGGTCAAGGGACCGCAGAAGCAGGGGCTTGCGCAGGTGCGGCTCATCTGCCGCAGTAGAAGCATCGTATAAGCGAGCCTTCATTCCCGAAAATGTGGACTTAGTCTAGCCAAGAGAGGACCGCATCTGCGATGAACCTTCCGCAGATGCGGCCCAGGGACCGCAGATACGAAAGTCCTAGAGGCAGAATGGTCCATTTAATGTGGGACTTAGGCTATTTTGACTCATTTTCTTTCATCTCTTGGGTGATTTTGGAGATCTTGGAGAGGGGTTTTCACCTAGCACTTTGAGGTAAGTAATTTCTATATAATGTGAGTTAAATACATAGATTATGAGTAGATTTTAACATGTAAACATTGTAAAAATTATGGGTTTAGATGAACAACCTAGGTTTTGATAAAAATGAGATTTAACCACCAAAATGGTTACGGAAATGAGTGAAATTATATATTTGAGTTTGTGAGGTTATGGGTAACAACTTTCTTCAAATATTTCCGGAATCCGAGCACGTGGGCCCGAGGATGAATTTTAGGAATCCTTCAATTGGGGTTGGGTAATCACTCGAATAGTTAAATTATGAACTTTTGAGCATGTATTGATTAAATTATATAACATTTGATTAGTTTTGGATTCTTCGTCACATCGTTGAGGCTTTAGAACAAAATTTTAGGCCGGAAAGTAAGCTTTGAGACGAGGTAAGTCTCTTGCCTAACCTTGTAAGAGGGAATTTTCCCCATAGGTGCTTTAAATTGCTATTTGCTTCTAATTATAGGGGCTACGTATGCAAGAGGTAACGAGAGTCCGTGCGTAGCTACTAATTATACTTATGTCCGAGTAGTTTAGGACCCGAATCATGAAATATTTGTAATATTTGCACCCTACTTGTTCATTAAAGTGTCTAAATTATATTAGAACTTGTTAGAGGTATTGTAAAAGATCGAATTTCACTCACTTGAGTTTTGACGTGTTACTTGACTGTTAGTGAAAATTGTATTTCATTGTGCATTAGCCTTGTATTAGCTCTTAAATCGGTTGTTTAAAAAGTATCATCTCTTCTTGTGTAGCGGCCGAACGCCTCGGCAGTAGATAGATGCATCTATGGTTCGTGCCGCTCAACCCTCGGCAGTGTACACATTATTCTGGATCAGGCCGTACGACCTCGGCATAATCGTGCATGATAACGCTCGAAGTGTAATCATATAATTGATATCCTTCGCTGGCTCGAGAGGCAAAATTATATAAAATAGAAATTTATTTGGAACTTACCGTGTGAAAGGATTATTTACTTTCTACTTGTTATAGAGTTATTATTATTATTTACATAAACCATGCTCATTTAGAATTATGTATTTCTTTACTATTAGCCCATAGTAAGTGTCGATGACGAGCCCTCGTCACTACGTCTTCGAGGTTAGACTTGATACTTACTATGTAGTTGTTGTTTATGTACTCACTCTACACGTCTGCACTAACCTTGCAGGATCTGAGGCAGGTGTATCTGGAGGTCCTATCGGCGCGCATCCCAGATATCCCGAGGCCTAGTGGTGAGCTATTTCCTGAGCTGTTCTGCAGCCCCTAGAGTCTCTCTTTTGTATTTATATCACGTCTACTTTATTTTAGACAATAGTTAGAGTTTTGTATATTCTACTAGTTGCTCATACACTTGTGACATCATGTCTTGGCACACACTAGTAGACTTTATGGTTTTGGATCACTTATATTACTATGGTTGCCACTCGGTTGTCTTCGTTTCATTTATTGAATTTTTCAATCTTTAATTTCCTATTATTTAATTACTTGAAAGCTTATTAAAAGAGTAATAACATGGTTTAATTTATCGTTGACTTTCCTAGCAGTAACGTTGGTCGCCATCACGTCCCATGGTAGAATTTGGGTCGTGACACCTACTAGAGCCGCTTGTCCATCCCTGACATTTTCAATCAAATTTATAGAGTCTCACGTAAGATAAGGCAACAATGAAAAGAATATTAATGGTAGTGAGTGTGTCATTCAGTTACCAAATGTGAATGAATTTGGCTGAACAGTACATTCATGATGGGGCAGTAGTCTGTAAATAATTGTTGATCGTCAATGAAGGGCGGCTCAACAGAATTGGTGGCCTAAAACCAAAATATATTAAAAATACCCTGAAACCTTTTTTTATAAAATCCATATAATATTGAGATACAAAACAAACTTACATGAATTTGATCTAGTGGTGAGAGCGCAACTCATGATATATGAGTTAGGCGCACGTCATATGGTATTGAATCTTTTCCTTAAGTGAAAATGGTAAAGGATGAGCCCATTATCCATCGTGTTTTGAACCTTACGACATTTGTCTCGGAGAGTTTTTAGTTAAAAAAAATGAGACACAAAAGAACTTGCTTTCTGGTGTGTGGATCAATCAAATGTGACAAAAAAGAATAGTTAATTTAGAGAATTTGAGTTCAAATTAGAAAGTACAATCGTGAGAATCATGAAACAAGTCTATACGTAAAGGAAGAAAAATAAAATTGATGAGAAGGTAAATATATTATTTAATTTAGTGAGAAAAAATTATCCAGTTAACTCACTCAATCTTACGTTTATCAAATGTTAAAAATTATTAAAATTTGAAATCTTTTATTAATAATTATATAAATATAAATTATGGAGTATATATTATATAATAATATAATAGTGCTTCTTATCTTTGAGCCTTAAATATTTGGGGGCCTAAGGCAAGGGCTTCACTTGCCTTACCCTAGAGCCGCCCTTGTTACGAAATATTACAAGGATGGAATGGCTCAACTTAACCATTCAGACAAAATACTGTAGACCAATTATTAGAAAAGGTAACGTGGAGATTAGCCTAAGAGTTGTCTAGGGGCAAACATCAAACTACCAAGAGCTTAATAGTTTTGGTCAAACTGAAAAAATCAGTTTATTTTGAGAAGTATTATTTTTCAAAATTGTTTTTTTTAAAAGTACTTTTGGTGAAAAGCAATTTGTGTTTTGGCTAATTAATTTGAAAAGTATTTCTAAGCAGTAATTAGTGTTAGCTGAGCTTCTAAAAAGTACTTCTAAGTAAGCCTGTCAAACGGGCCGGGTTGACCCATTTCCGGACCGGCCCAGACCGGTTGAAACCCGGACCGGCTCGGACCGGTAGTAAGGGGGCCAGGTGGGATGGGTTAGGGGGGTTGCTCCATTTATAAAATAAAATCCGGTTAACCAAACCGGTCAAACTCGATCAACAAAAATTACTGTTGAATCGGTTAACCGGCCCGACCCGCACTGGACCGGACCGGTTCAACGGCTTTAAAGCTGATTGTTTTTTAATGAAATGACTGTTGGCAACGGTCAGCTTCAATTTGGCCGTTGCCCAACGGGTGGATTGCAAAAATAGCCCTTTTTTGGGCAATGTTTTTAAAAATAACACTTTTAGTAATTACTAATTTAGCACTTAGAAAAACTATAAATACAACCCCTTTTTCTTAATTTATTCACTCATCTCGCATTTTTCAAACTTATATTCTCAATTATCATTCTCTCATTCTTCACCTAAAGTGCAATCAACTATTTGGCTCTCATTCTTTTTGGAATTTAATTTATCGTATTATTTATTATTTGAAGTTTGAACAATTGAACTTCAAACTTTGAACAATTGACCTTTCTTCGTGGTAATATTGGAGTTGTAAAATCATCAAATGTTCAATTTATTGCCGAATTCGGTGCACTCCCTCCAGCTCATTCTCTTATTACTATTTTGCATATTTAATTTTTGCTAGTAGTTAAATTTTCACAATATGTTTAATACTGCAAAAAGAGTTTGTAATAAGGTTGCTAATCGGGGTAATCGAGAAATAGAAAAAGAGGTATTACTTCAACATCTGGTAGTAATTTAAATGACTCTACACATATTTCTGAAATATTACCTGATAATAATATAGATTATGAACAATTACAAAAAGATTTCGGTATAGAAGATAATGAATTAGAAATTGAAGATGAGACACCACTTACACCTAGTAGTGTTGGAGTTGGTAGCATGGGTGGTGGTTGTGGTGCTAGTAGTAGACCACCTGTGGCCCCGACTACTAATCAGAGAAAAATACACCACTTAAGACTGCATTTGCAACCACCACTTGACGAAATGTTTCATGTTAGGTGTGCATGTCATGTTTATAATTTAATTGTTAAAAGTCGCCTTGATTTATTTTCAACCGAGATTACTCATGTTAGAAGAGTAGTTGGTGTTATTCAAGGAAATAATAGACAATTTAGAATTAGGGAATTTAAGAATAAGTGTATTGAGCATAACCTTAACCCCAGATTCATGCCAGACGAAATTGTTACTAGATGGAATTATACATACTTATTATTAAAATGTTGCTACAAATATAGATTGCCAATAACTGAAGTTGCTAATGCGCATTGTACTGATCCAAACCATATGTTAACAACTACTACTTGGGAGGCCATTAATGATGTTAAATTTTTACATAAATGTTATACAACTACTGTTGAATTTTCTGGAACATATTACCCTACTGTTACTATGGCTTTAGTACATATAGCTGAAATTTCTTTTCTACTCTCTGAATTTAAGAAGAAAGAAAAATATAAGGATGCTGTTAAAAAAATGCAAGCAAAATTCAAAAAATATTTCTTTCCAATTCCTCCGATTTAGTTAATTTGTGCTGTTTTAAATCCTTCTATTAAGATGTCTGATTGTCACCAATTAATTAAGGCTTTATATACTTATATGGAGATTGGACCAACTGAAATCCCAGATATATATTGTTGTATGAACAAGCTAAATGATTATTTACAATAATTATATAATTATTATGCAAATATAATTGATGATGCTGCTCTTAATGTAGGCAATGTTAATCCCACTATGCATTGTACCACTTCTACTACTATGGATGATGATGAAGACCTTGATGGTTTTAATACTTGGTCTACATTTCCTACAACTCAAACCAGTAGCAGGAACATTGATGAACTTCAATTCTACTTGCAAAAGTAAAAAGAGCCTCGCACAAAGGAATTTTCACAGTTGGGATGGTGGCATGAGAATGAAAAGTAATTTTCTGTTCTTTCTGCTATGGCTCGGGACGTGCTGAATGTGCCAATTTCAATTGTTGCATCAGAGAGTGCATTTAGTCAAGCAAGACAACTTGGAGACACCTGACATTCATTGGGAAGCAATGATTTGGAAGTTTTAGTATGTTTCAGAGATTGGATTAGATCAGAACGAAGAAATCAGGGACGTGAAGATGTTGATAGACCAGAAGATGAGGAAGTTGGAGATATATTAACACATGGTAAGCCATCTAAATTTAACACTCCAGAAGATGGCCAAGAAGTTCATATTGATTATGAAGAACTTATTAATGCAATGCAAAACCTTTGAATTTACTCTTTTTCGTTAATTTACTTGTTGTTAAATGTAAACATCAATTTGTAAGTTTAAAACAAAAAAGCACTGCAAATTATAAGTGTAATTTTTTTCCATCTTTATTGTATTCTATTATCTTAAATTCTTAATGAAATATTCAAAATTTCAAATATAAAGATTTTAAAGCCTTTGTATCTGTAATGACCCGACCGGTCATTTTGAGCTCTAGCACGTCGTTCGGTATTTTGAGGCCATGAGTAGCTTCACTTCAGGTATTATGACTTGTATGCGTGGTCGGGATTGACATTTGGGAAGTTCGGAGTTGAATTGGAAAGAAAATTCTCATTTCGAAAGCTTTAAGTTGGAAGAATTGACTAAGATTGAATTTTAGAGTAAACGACCTCAGAATCGGGATTTGAAGGTTCCAGCAGGTTCGTATGATGATTTCGGACTTGGGCGTATGTTCATATCGGGCTTTGGATGCCCCGGAAACGTATCGGTACCTATTGTGGAAGTTAACATTTTGGAAGAATTCCATAAATTTGGGTTGAAGTGCATTTCAATGTTATCAATATCCGTTTGGAATTCCGAGTCTGAGAATAGCTCCGTATGGTGATTCCGTTATTGGGAGCGCGTCCGGAAGTGGATTTGGAGGTCCGTCGGTCATTTTGGAGTCGTTTGGCGAAAGTTAGGAATTTGAAAGTTTTTGAAAAGTTTGACCGGAAGTGAACTTTTTGATATCGGGGATCGTATTACAATTCCAAAAGTTGGAATGGGTCCGTAATATCAAATGTGACTTGTGTGTAAAATTTGAGGTCAAACGGATGTGATTCGATACGTTTCAGCATCGATTGTAAAAGTTAAAGTTACATGAACTCGATGTTGTTTGGTGTGATTTGAAGGCCCGACTAGGTTCGTAATGTGTTTTGGGATGTTTTGGTATAATTGGTAAAGGTCCTGAGGGCCTCGGGCGGATTCAGGATGGTTAACGGATCGAGTTTGGACTTGAAAGAAAAGATGAGGCAGCTGATATCTGGTGTGATCGCACCTGTGCAATAAGGGCCGCATGTGCGAGCCAGTGGTTGCAGGTGCGATTTGGGTGAAGCTGGGAAATGATCGCAGGTGTGAAAGGTTGTCCGCACCGGTGAGGTCGCAGATGCGGAGTGCGTCGCAGGTGCGAGAGTGAGAGAAGGGTCTGGGAGCACATGCGCAAGGGTATGTCCGCACCTACGAAGGCGCAGATGCGGAAGGAAAGGCGAAGGTGTGGAAATGTCTTGGGCAGAAGGGTTTTATAATCGGGACTTGGCCACTTTTTCTTCCATTTTCATTTGGTTTGGACGATTTTGGGGAGCTTCAAGGGGAGATTTTCATCAAGCAATTCTAGGTAAGTGGCTTCTTCCCATTTTGAGTTAAATACATGAATTATACATGGGTTGGAACATGGAAATAAGTATAAATTGTGGGGTTTTGTTAGAAGACGTAGAATTTGGTATTTTTGGATTTTGACCACGAAATTGGGCATGGAATTGAGAATAAACTATATTTTTGAGTTCGTGAGGTTATGGGTAAAGTTATTTTTGAAACATTTTGGAATCTGGGCACGTGGGCCCGAGGGTAATTTTTATCGACTTTTCGATCGGGGTTAGAAATTGTTATAAATATTTGAGTATTATTAATGGGTTTGCATAATTATTGGCTAGTTTTGGAGCGTTGTGAGTCGATTCAAGTTGTTTGAAGGGCTCGAAAGCCGGTTATGGAACTTCGGAGCGAGGTAAGTCTCCTTTCTAACCTTGTAAGAGGGAATTTATCCCATAGGTGAAATAAATCAATGTGCGCTCCTATTTGTGGGGGCTACGTACGCACGGAGTGACGAGAGTCCGTGCGTAGCTACTATTATGCTTAAGTTCAGGTAGTCTAGGACCCAAAAGCATGCTTTACTTGTAATATTTGTAATCTTCATATCGAAATTTGTTAATAAATTTCTAAAAGGCTAGACATTGTTTTCTTGGCTTTTAAAAGAGAAATTTGCCTTTTCCTTGGCTAATTGCCCCTTGATGAATTCTTGATTGATTATTTGAATGTATTATATTTTGTGGAACGGGCCTAACGCCTCGGTAGATTCAATAGATGCATCTATGGTTCGCACCATTCGACCCTCTGGCAGTGCACAATTTAAATAATTGTTGGATCGGGTCGTACGACCTCGGCATGACTTGCGCATGCTTGTATTGCTTGCCTTGAAATTTATAAATAACGATATTGCCTCCCTGGTCTGAGATAAACTGATAATTTGATATGGCCTCATTGGCCGGAGATATAATCGTTAAATAATGGGAGATAAAATTTGGAGATTCCTTAATTATGAAAGAACTGTTTTCTTACTTCAGAATAATGGGCTTGCAACTGTATTAATTAATTCATGTCTAATTTAATGATATTATTCCATTTATTTATAGCCCATAGTAAGTGTCAAAGTCGACCCCTCGTCACTACCTCTTCGAGGTTAGGCGGGATACTTACTGGGTACGCGCTGATTTACATACTCATACTACACTTGCTGCACATTTTTGTGTAGGTACACATATGGTTAGCGGCCTTGTGGGCGCAGAGGCGTAATTATGGCAGGGACTTAGGTGAGTTGCATTCTATACGACGATCCGCAGCCAACAGAGTCTCCCTTAGAGTACTTACATTTTTCTTGTCCAATTTGTATTCCGGACATCTGTTGTATTTTATTTTACATTCCTAGTTAATGCTCATGCACTTGTGACACCGGATTTTGGGAGGATTATGGGTTGTGCTGCATTGGAAACTTTAAAGATATTATTATTTATCTTGTAAACTTCATCTTTTATGATTTAAATTGAAGGAAAAATATATTTTCAAAAGTAACAAAATGAGAACCCAATTAAGTACTTATTGTTGGCTTGCCTGACAGTGGTGTTCGGTGCCATCATGACCTTTATGGATTTTGGGTCGTGACAATATAGTACCAGAGCACTAGGTTCACTTAGGTCTCACAAGTCATGAGTGAGTCTATTAGAGTCTTGCGGATCGGTACGGAGACGTCTGTACTTATCTTCGAAAGGCTACAGGGTTATTAGGAGCACTTCCCTTCTTGATTCCTCATCGTGCGATTCGATTCCTTTGAGGCTTATGCCTTTATTTACTTCCTATTCAATCTTTCGCGACGCGAAGCGCTTATTATAAATTAGAGTCAAGGAATTTTAATGGCACTAATGATGTATAGTAGGATGTTTCCCCCTGCATATTCGATTGGGGCTAACGTCATCGCCTTGTGGAAGGATGTTCTGTCATCTCTGTCCAGTAGCTGTATTTCCGATGGTTTTGGGGCTATGCGCTAATTGGTATGACGATTCGTGCATTGCTATTGCACCGTGTTTGTGTAATGGAATGATGCTTGTCTATGCGTCGAAGTAGTGAATGACTTGGAAGGAGGTTTACTCTGTGCATGATTCAGAGATTCAATATTTTATTTCCGGCGAAGGAAAGGCAATCGGACCAGGAATGTTTAGATTTGGGTTGATGGAATAACGAGATTCGGTATTTTCGAGCTAGGTAGAATTTTCATCAATAATGTGGTGTCGTCGCCCTTGATTGAATGTGTTAAGTTCGCCGGTGTTACGGTCTTTATCAATTTGCCTTCGGGGCAGGGTAGGGTGAAACAGTGCCAGGGAAATGGCTGTCAGAGATCGCATTGTGCGGTGGTTCAGGGCTTAACCGGTGGTACAGGTGTTGAGGGCTCAAGGAAGATGATCTTCGAAAAGGTTTGAAGTTGGTAGCGGTCTATCAGTTCAAGTGCTATAGAGGTATATTTTGATTTAAGGCAACAACTGGGCAGCGAAGGATGATGTAGGACATGTGGGAGGTGTCTTGTGGTGGTTAACTTCCTAGAATGCCAAGTCTGAGAAACAAAAGTCGAGTAGTTGCTTAAAGGAGAGAGTTTGACCCAAGTGGGAGAGTGGTAGATTAGCATGTGGGTTCTGTGATAGGATAACTACACGCCTTGAGGAAAGTTTAGAGTGATTTGGGAATTTTGGTGGACGGTGATTGGGTCTACATACTTAATTTGAAATATTGGCTATTATACGGCGGGAGATCGGATACAACAGAAAGGAATTGCTTGATATGAAGAAGGATACAACATGACTTTGGATTGGAATGTATTGTCGCACCTTTAGCCGACGTCCATGAGGAATGAACGGACTGGTGCAGCTGGTGAATGAGCTCGGACTTAGGATGGTCTACTGATTTCGTAGTAATTATACCCAGTGCAGCAACGTTGGAATATGTCGGCATGTAATTTCCACAGGTGGGTTATCTCCTGTGAGCAGGTTAGCGGTTGCGTGTTGTTGACGAAGCTTCTGCGAAGAATTCTACTGGCTACCCGGTAAGATATTGAATATGTATATATGGCTAGTGGTTCAGAGTGTTCATTAAAGGTTAATAGAAGGATTTTGAGGAATTTGGCGGGTTGATTATGCTAGATCATGTCGATGAAGAAAGAATCTTGGTGGGTTCCAGGTTTATGCAATAGTAGCTTCAAGCTAAGTGGGAGAGTCTCACCGCCTATAGTTGGATTACATGGTCGTCTATTTGTAAGATTTCTGGTTATCGGCATATTGATGGGTTATTATGACTAAGGAAATAGAACATCAGTGGTAATTTGAGCAAGAGATTTGAGGAATGTGTGCTATAGTTGGCCTTATCGATTCATGCTCAAGCTTTAGGAAGACTCAGGATTTATGCTTCGTGTAGAGGCGAGTTACAAGGAAGATGATTAGGCCAGGTGCTTCTTTTAGAGGGTGCTCATGTGCTAGCAGAGCCTTGGAGTTGATTATATTCGGGACCAAGTCAGAGTGGGTGACTCTCAATAACGGTCATACTGGATTCAAAAGTTAAGGTGTGGTGCCTAAGGATTTCGAGTCCATAGTATGGTTAAATATCGAGCTTTTGCAGTAGATTATGATAAATGAGCTTGGAGTGTTCCGTGTTAGCTTTGGTCTACAGGGTATCATGAGAGGAATGAGAACATGTAACTTTGGATTTATATAAGAATTATCGGAATTGGTGTATCAGTTGAAGAAGCGATATGCGCACAAGGAGGGTATGAAATGGTTCGTGGGTTTTGAGACAATGTGGTCTTGTGAAATGGGATCACTGAGGACGAGTGAGGATTAAGTTTGCTATGTTTTGAATGGAGCTATTATTATTCCTAAGGCAAGTCCAGGGAAAATTAGAAGGAGTCGGATCGATTAGCAATGGTTGAATCGGCATAATGATGGCAATGATCATCTCCTTCAGTGTGTTAGGCTACTCATGTGATTTGTGACGGTGCGTGCGAGGTTTGACGGTCACCGTAACTGATCTTATCTGGAGGCTTTCGAGTATTATGGCCTGTTATGTACAGATGGATCCCGGAAGCGTTATGGTGGTTTAGACCACTACTGGAGGTTGGTATTTTCTGCGGATATGAGGATTCATTAGCGTGTTGCTATGGTTCTATTGGAATGAGTTAAGTAAAAGGTTTCTACGTGATGAAGTGTTAAACCCTATTAGTAGTTCGGAAGTTAAGATGAAATTCTTGTACTCTTGCGCATTGGCATGATTAAGTGCAGTGATCAGCATGGGATTCGGAAGTTGAGGATCAAGGTTGCAGTTTGGTGTCGACAAGAATGTCAAGAGCTCGGATGAGTGGGAAAGGATTCAGATGGTTAGAGTAAGCTTGTATTGTCTTTCGCGTCACCTGAGATGTCCTGTGTAAGAGGCGTTGAGTAGTGATTTCAGATTTTTGATTTGCTTTACAACATTTGTGCGGCCGGTGGTATGGATGTGCACATTTGTTATCTGGTGCGGAAGGTCATGGGAGCACATCCCACAGGAAGATTGTATAAGTGTGACATGTAGTCACTTGATTGATCGAATATTAGAACCAAGTATGGAGATTGCGGTACTATTGTTCATGTGAGAATGTATGCCTGGAGGGCGCTCGATTCATTTGGTTGTTGACTATGGAGGTTTGTTCCGGATATGATGATTGTTCATGTGTGTTATGTGAAAAAGGGTTATTATGAACCCTTGAAAGTTTATTAGACTAGTACAGTACGATCCGAATCGGCTTGAGGTCCGTGGGTGGATCTAGATATGAATGTAGGCTCTATGTCGGGCTGGAGGTGTTAATTTCAGCATAGCGCTCCTTGTGGAGGAGTATTCGGATGTTGGATGTTAATTCGTCGCCGTCTATTTCATGTAATACTATATTGTGCCGTGTGATTTGTGAAATGGCTTGTTAATTTCATATGTGTTGAGGTTCTACGTGGGTATGATGTTATGTGAGCAGGATGGCTCTCGAGATTCAGATCATATATCTCACCTTAGTTGTGCTTGACTTTTGTAGCGTATGGCACTATCTGTCTCCCCAGGGATGGTATTATGCACTTAGTGTGCTCGGGGCCGATATTTGGGTATTTGGTAATAATGACCATTCTAGCTCGGTAAGTATCTCCTTATATAGATTTTATGTTCGGATCGGGTTGCGCGCCACAATAGTGTGATGTGAGTACAGTCCCCTATATCTATTTTCTTGTGTTTTGTGTTCCATTTTCTGAGGAAGGTTCGTAACACCTTTTTGGTTGTCTAGTTAGTTACGTGGGTTGAGTAGCTCTTTCAGAGTTCGATTTTCTTATGTATCACATTCAAGTTTGTAGCTTATTGGCACATTGTGGCATCACATGAGACTTTTGGCAGTGTCTGAGGTGGCTTATTGCCTGAACAACTTATACTGGGAGAGACAGGATTATTGGACCTGGGGTCAGTGTGATCAGATCGGTATGAGGCATAGTTAAAGAGTAAGTATCGGTATTCAGTCCAGAATAAGGTAATGGTTCTTGTCAAGGGGAGAAACGCAATGAATGGTTGACTCGGCAGTTGGTTATAAATTGCTACGCATCTTTTCCGCTGCGGCAGCATTTCAAGAGTTGGAACCAAACTTATAAATGCCATGAGGTGCATGGTGAGAATCAGTTTCGTGGCATTTCGGCTATTATTATTAGAGGATGTTATTATGGTCATGTGAATGTTGCGGTGTATGGTGTGAATTCGGCAAAGATATGCAGTCGTGTTCTGGTACATCGTGTGGTGATTGATACGGTGTTCATATGTTGGACGCAGGCCTAGCAGAGAATTCCGGATGTTGGAACTGGACTCTAAGGCTTATCTGCCTAAATAAAAGAGAATATCTTCATATTTGATCAAGCTAATATGCTCAACTAAGTTATGGTAGCATGGGTAGGTGCACGGGGTGTTAAGCAGTGATTTTAGACAACTCCAGCGCGGTTCTTAACACGTTCGAGGACGAACGTATGTTTAAGTGGGAGAAAATGTAACGACCCGACCGGTCATTTTGAGCTCTAGCGCATCGTTCGGCGGTTTGAGGCCATGAGCAGCTTCACTTTAGGTATTATGACTTGTACGCGTGGTCGGGATTGAATTTCGGGAAGTTCGGAGTTGAATTGGAAAGAAAATTCTCATTCCGAAAGCTTTAAGTTGAAATATTGACTAAGATTGGATTTTAGAGTAAACGGCCTCGGAATCGGGATTTGAAGGTTCCAACAGGTTCGTATGATGATTTCGGACTTGGGTGTATGTTCGGATTGGGCTTTGGATGCCCCGGGAATGTTTCGGCACCTATTGTGGAAGTTAGCATTTTGAAAGAATTCAATAAATTTGGGTTAAAGTGAATTTCAATGTTATCGATGTCCATTTGGAATTTCGAGTCTGAGAATAGCTTCGTATGGTGATTCCAGTATTGGGAGCGCGTCCGGAAGTGGATTTGGAGGTCCGTAGGTCATTTTGGAGTCATTTGGCGAAAGCTAGGAATTTGAAGGTTTTTGAGAAGTTTGACCGGAAGTGGACTTTTTGATATCGGGGTCAGATTCCGATTCCGGAAGTTGGAGTGAGTCCGTAATGTCAAATGTGACTTGTGTACAAAATTTGAGGTCAAACGGACGTGATTTGATAGTTTTCGGCATCGATTGTAGAAGTTGAAGTTAGAAAGTTCATTAAGCTTGGAATTGGGTGTGATTCATGAATTCGACATTGTTTGGTGTGATTTGAAGGCTCGACTAGATTCATAATGTGTTTTGGGACGTGTTGGTATAATTGGTTGAGGTCCCTAGGGCCTCGGGTGGCTTCCAGATGGTTAACGGATCGATTTTGGACTTGGAAGAAAAGATGAGGCAGCTGATATCTGGTGCAATCGCACCTGCTCAATAAGGGCCGCAGATGCGAGCCAGTGGTCACAGGTGCGGTTTGGGCGAAGTTGGGCAGTGATCGCTGGTGCGAAAGGTTGTCCACACCTGCGAGGTCACAGATGCGGAGGTGTGTCGCAGGTGCGAGAGTGAGAGAAGGGTCTGGGAGCGCAGGTGCGAGGGTATGTCTGCACCTGCGAAGGCACATATGCGGAAGGAAAGGCGCAGGTGCGGAGAGTGATAGGCAGAGGGAATGCGTAGGTGCGAGGTTTTGGTCGCACCTGCGAAGCCGTAGGTGCGGCTACTATTCCGCAGGTGCAGAAATGTCGCTGGGCAGAAGGGTTTTATAATCGGGACTTGGCCCATTTTTCTCCCATTTTCATTTGGTTTGGACGATTTTGGGGAGCTTCAAGGGGAGATTTTCATCAAGCAATTCTAGGTAAGTGGCTTCTTCCCATTTTGAGTTAAATACATGAATTATACATGTGTTAGAACATGGAAATTAATATAAATTATGGGGTTTTGGTAGAAGACTTAGAATTTGGTATTTTGGATTTTGACCCCGAAATTGGGTATGGAATTGAGAATAAACTATATATTTGAGTTCGTGAGGTTATGGGTAAAGTTATCTTCGAAAAGTTTTGGAATCCGGGCACGTGGGCCCGAGGGTGATATTTATCGATTTGTTGATCAGGGTTAGAAATTGTTATAAATTGGATTATATTGAGTATTTGAGTATATATTAATGCGTTTGCACAATTATTGGCTAGTTTTGGAGCGTTGTGCATCGATTCAAGTTGTTTGAAGGGCTCGAAAGCCGGTTATGAAACTTCGGAGCGAGGTAAGTCTCATTTCTAACCTTGTAAGAGGGAATTTACCCCATAAGTGAAATAAATCAATGTGTGCTCCTATTTGTGGGGGTTACATATGCACGAGGTGACGGGAGTTCGTGCTTAGCTACTATTATGCTTAAGTTCAGATAGTCTAGGACCCAAAAGTATGCTTTACTTGTAATATTTGTAATCTTGTTGTCAATTTAAAATGCTTAAATCATATCGAACTTTGTTAATAAATTTCTAAAAGGCTAGACATCGTTTTCTTGACTTTTAAAAGTCAAGAAAACGGACCGAATGCCTCGGTATATTAAATGCCTTGGCTAATTGCCCCTTGATAAATTCTTGATTGATTATTGGAATGTGTTATCTTTTGTGGAACGGACCGAATGCCTCGGTATATTAAATAGATGCATCTATGGTTCGCGCCATTCGACCCTCTGGCAGTGCACAATTTAAATAATTATTGGATCGGGTCGTACGACCTCGACATGACTTGCGCATGCTTGTATTGCTTGCCTTCAAGATTTATAAATAATGATATTGCCTCCCTGGTCTGAGATAAACTGATAATTTGATATGGCCTCATTGGCCGGAGATATAATCGTTAACTAATGGGAGATAAAATTTAGAGATTCCTTAATTATGAAAGAACTGTTTACTTGCTTCAGAATAATGGGCTTGCAATTGTATTAATTAATTCATGTCTAATTTAATGATATTATTCCATTTATTTATAGCCCATAGTAAGTGTCGAAGTTGATCCCTCGTCACTACCTCTTCGGGGTTAGGCGGGATACTTACTGGGTACGCGTTGATTTACGTACTCATGCTACACTTGCTGCATATGTTTGTGCAGGTACACATATGTTTAGCGGCATTGTGTGCGCAGAGGCGCGATTATGGCAGGGACTTAGGTGAGCTGCATTCTATACGACAATCCGCAACCAACATAGTCTCCCTCAAAGTACTTATATTTTTCCTGTCCAATTTGTATTCCGTACAGCTGATGTATTTGTTTTTACATTCCTAGTTAATGCTCATGCATTTGTGACATCGTATTTTGGGAGGATTATGGGTTGTGCTGTATTGAAAATTTTAAATATATTATTATTTATCTTGTAAACTTCATCTATTATGATTTAAATTTAAGGAAAAATATGTTTTCAAAAGTAACAAAATGAGAATCCAGTTAAGTACTTATTGTTAGTTTGCCTGACAGTGGTGTCCGGCTCCATCACGACCTTTATGGATTTTGGGTCGTGACAGCATCCTTTTATTCAAACACTCTTTTTATAAGAAGATTATTTTTTTGTTTTATATTTTTACTTTATATTAATATAAATTACGATAGTTATACAAAATAAAAAAAAAAAAAAATAACACTAACCCGGCCCGACCCCTTGGACCCGTTACCCTTCCGGTTCATTTTTTACCCGGATGGACCCGTTAAGCCCGATTTGAAAAAATCGATAACCGGCCCAAATTGGAAACCGGCCGGTCACCTTTTTTCTCAACCCGGCCCGGCCCACCCGTTAAACACCTATACTTCTGAGTGTATTTTTCTCAAAAGTGCTTCTAAGTTAATTTTTCTCAAAAGTGCTTATAACAAAAAGTGCTTTTGGGAAGAAGCTACTTTTTCTGTTTCTCCAAAACTGTTTTTGCTTCTCCTCAAAAACACTTTTTTGTTTTCTAAAAACTTGGCCAAACACTTAACTTTGAAAAAAAATTACTTTTTTTGTTTTTCAACTTGGAGAAGCTTGACCAAACAGGCTATAAGTTTCACGGATCACCAATTACCGTTTTGCTTATGTATGCTTGACACTAATTAAACTTTTCACATCCCTCTTTTGAATTATTTGTCTCCTGCATCTAAAACATTTTATTATTTTCATTTAAGCATTTGACTATAATTCAAATATGTTGCATCTTAAAAATGCTATTGGCTATTTACAACTGTTAAATTCCTTTGATTTGGAGAAAGTTCTAGTAAAAGTAGCTAAGAGAGTTTTAAAAACTCCTTTAAGTTACATATTTAAATTTTAGGTGTGACATTTTTGAGTCTCCTAGTATGAAATTTTGACTCGACAACAACAACAATACCATACCAGTAATATCCCACACCGTGGGATCTGGGGAGGGTAGTGTGTACGCAGACCTTACCCCTACCTTGTGAGGATAGAGAGGTTGTTTCCAATAGACTCTCGACTCAGAAAAGTATAAGCACCACATTAATGAAAATATAGACAAAAATGGACAGTATCAAAAAGCCATATAAAAGCATAATAAAAATAGCAAGATAGTACGGTGATCAACAATGAAAGAAAATAACGGTCATTTATAAATAAATACTGCCAACAGAAAGCGAGACTGTGCGCCAATACTATTGTTATGAACACTCTAGACTACCTACCCTACTACCCTAATCCTCGACCTTCATACCTTCCTATCAAGGGTCATGTCCTCGGTCAGCTGAAGCTGCGCCATGTCTTGCCTAATCACCTCTCCCCACCTCTTCTTTGGCCTCCCTCTACCTCTTCGTAGTCTCTCTAAAGTCAACCTCCCACACCTCCTCATCGGGGCGTCTGTGCTCCTCCTCTTCACATGCCCAAACTACCTAAGTTGCGCTTCCCGCATCTTGTCCTCAATAGGGTCCATTCCCACCTTGTCGCGAATAACCTCATTTCTCATCCTATCTAACCTGGTGTGCCGCACATCCATCGCAACATCCTCATCTCTGCTACCTTCGTCTTCTGGACATGAGCAATCTTTATTGGCCAACACTCCTCCACATACAACATCGTTTATCTGACCACCACTCTGTAGAACTTACCCTTCAGTTTCGGATGAACTTTCTTGTCATACAAAACATAGGAAACGAGTCTCCATTTCATCCATCCCGCCCCAATACGATGTGTGACATCTTCATCAATCTTCCCATCCCCCTGAATAATAGACCCAAGGTACATAAAACTCCCTCTCCTAGGGATAACTATGAGTCTAGCCTCACCTCCCCTTCTCCTCCTTGAGTCTCACCACCGAACTTACACTCCAAGTATTCTGTCTTGGTCCTGCTCAACTTGAAACCTTTAGATCCCAGGGTCTGCCTCTATACCTCTAATTGCGCATTCACACCGTCTCGCATCTCATCAATCAATACAATATCATCGATAAATAGCATGCACGACGACACCTCCCCTTGGATATGGCGCGTCAGTACGTCCATCACCAGAGCAAACAAAAAAGGGTTGAGTGCCGACCCATGATGCAACCCCATAATAACCGGAAAATGGTTTGAGTCCCCACCCACCATCTTCACTCGGGTCTTTACTCCATCATACATGTCCTTAATCAACCTAACGTAGGCAACATGTACACCTCTAGCCTCCAAATATCTCCATAAAACCTCTCTTGGAACTTTATCGTACGCCATTTCTAAGTCGATGAACACCACATGCAAGTCCTTCGTTCTCTCCCTGTACTGCTCCATCAATCTCCTAACAAGGTGGATAGCTTCTGTAGTCGAACACCCCGACATAAACCCAAATTGGTTCTCAGAAATAGACATACCCTTCCTCACCCTTAGCTCTACCACTCTCTCCTAGACTTTCATAGTATAGCTAAGCAGCTTGATACTCTGATAGTTATTGTAATTTTGGATATCACCCTTGTTCTTGTATACAGGAACCATCGTGCTCCACCTCCACTCTTCGGGCATCTTCATCGTTCTAAAAATTACATTAAATAACCTAGTGAGCCACTCCAAGCCTGCCTTGCCCACACTCTTCCAAAACTCCAACGGGATTTCATCCAGCCCGATCTCTTTGCCCTGATCATCTTATGCATAACCCCCTCAACTTCATCAACTCTAATCCGCATTCAATACCCAAAGTCACACCGACTTCCGGAGAGTTCCAAATCACCCAATACAATGCTCTTGTCCCCTTTCTCGTTCAAGAGACTATGAAAGTAGGCCTGCCATCTCCGACAGATAAGCCCCTCATCCAACAAAACTCTACCTTCTTCGTCCTTGAAGCACTTCACTTTGTCCAAGTCATGCGCCTTCCTTTCTCGCGCCTTGGATAACCTGAATAACCTCTTATCCCCATCTCGACCCTCGAGTTCCTCATACAAACGATTAAACGTTGTAGTCTTGGCCGCCGTAATTGCTAGCTTTGCCTCTTTCTTAGCCAACTTATAGTGCTCCCTATTCACTCGTTTCTCCTCCTCGTCTACACTTTCCACTAGCTTCAGATACGCTGCTTTCTTGCTTTCCACTTTTCCTTGAACATCTCTATTCCATCACCAGTATCCCTTGTGACCACGAGAGTAACCCTTTGAGACCTCTAATACCTCTCTCGCAGCTTCCCTACTACACTGCACAGTCGTGGTCCACATAGCGCTTGCGCCCCCACTACTCCTCTGAGCCCCCAGAGTCACCAGCTTGACCCCAACTCCTGCGCTTTAGCTTTCGTCAAGGCTCCCTACTTGATCCTATGTTGGCTATACATTGCCATCTTCCTCGTGATCTCAAGGTCCATGGCCAGGAGCCTATGAAGGGTCGAGAGGTTCTCACTCGGGATGACCTTGAAATCCGTGCAAAGACTTCTATCAGGCTTTCTGCAGAGTAAATAATCAATCTGAGTCTCGGCCACCGAACTCCGGAAAGTGACCAAGTGCTTCCTCTTCTTTAGGTAACTCGAGTTTGCTCTCACCACATCAAATGCTCTAGTAAAGTCCAGCATGCACATCTTCCAAAACCAAAGCCACCATGCACATCATCATACCCCCCAGACATCACTCCAGTTAATCCGTTGAAATCTCCTTCTATGAAAAGCTTATCGGTATGTGGGATACCACGCATCATCTCATCCAAATCCTCTCAGAAACGCCTCTTGACTTCCTTATCCAATCCTACTTGGGGTGCGTATGCACTGATTATGTTCTAAGTAAAACCTCCAACAACTAGCTTAATAGTCATCAACCTGTTATTCACCCACCTAACCTCCACCACTAGTTCACAGAGGTCCTTATCAACCAAGATACCTACCCCGTTCATTCCCCCCACCCTCCCAGAATACCAAAGTTTGAAATTGCCCGCATCCCACGCCTTATCTCCTACCCACCTAGTCTCCTGTACACAAGCTATATTAATCTTCCTTTTCTCGAGAATCTTTGCTAAATCTACAGATTTTCCAGTCAAAGTTCTTATATTCCAAGATCCCACTCTTAGCCTAGTAGCTCCCTCAGTCCTCTTATCCCCCTTACCACCCGCACCCCCATCCCCGAGGACAAGACATTACCCTACCATCGTTCACCAAAGCCACTATAATCTAGGAGTCAGTACGCAAATACTATCCCGAAAACAAGCGACAAAAATAAAATGAATTACCGGAATATAATGTACCACTAAAGGTCGCAAAACACATGAAGAAATAAAATAAAAGGACTAACGGGAACTACAATCTACAACTAAAGGTCAGAAAAACAGGTGAAGAAATAAAACAAAGGAATTAACAGGAGCTATAATCCACAACTAAAGGATAGAAGAACATGTGAAGAAATAAAACAAAGGAACTAAAGGAACTATAATATACAACTAAAAAAATATAAAAATAGGTGAAGGTCACAAAGAAAATGTGCAAAACCATAACAGAAATATTTGAAACAAAGATTCAAAATAAAGATGTAAACAGGTAGATACAATATAAACAAATAGGCAAAGCCATCACTAATCCAATTAGTTTGACAATGCTAGGGCAAGCAAGGAGATACAATTACGCTAAAATATCAAACTATTAAAATATCAAGACAAGAGAGGAACAATAGAACCTGAATTGCAGCCCTTGAAGCTAACGAAAATCTGGCCGGCGGTGATGGATTGCAACGAGTTGGAGCAATACTCTATGTATTTCTCGTTCAAATAGGAAAAAGAAAATTCAAATAATTTTGTGCTTTCTCTGGAATTTAGACCAACCAAGACATCAGCGAGAATTGACCGGAATCTGAATCGGAATCCACGCAACCTTATTTGATTTCTTTGATGTATTGCTATGAGATGAAGAATAATCTCAAATTGGAATTTCCCAACCAGTACGTGAAATACCTTATAATGTAGGGAAACAATACCCCCTTTTCATTTTCTGTAAACAAATTGTATATATTATGTCTAGTTGTTAGTTTCTACTTTCTTGCTCTAAATATAATATTGTCAGTGCATTTGTAGCTTCAATGAAGTTCAGCTAATATATATGTTTACTAATTTTGTAACTTATTGTCACGACCCAAAATCCACTAGTCGTGATGGCACCTAACCCAACCCGCTATGTAATCCAACTAATAGCTATCAAATTCCACTAATATTAATAAGAAAATTAAACAAAAGGAATTATCTAAATCTTATACATTCCCCAAGGACTGGTAGTACAAATCATGAGCTTCTAAGAATAGAATTTACAAAGCTGATATGAAGTAAATACATCTTCTTTTTGCAAAGTACATAAACAAAGTTTTTATAAATCTAAGACTACCATGAACAAGAAGCGACTACAACAGGAACGCATGTACATCTTCAAATACAGAAACCATCGAGCACAACAACAGCTGACATCTGCACGCAATGTGCAGAAGTGTAGTATCAGTACAACCGACCCCATGTACTGAGTAAGTAACAAACCTAACCTTAGGTTAAAGTAGTGACGAGCTGGAACATAGGTCGGGTCCAACACCAATAACCAATAGCAGTTCATAACAACGTAAAGCATATAAATAAGAAAGTAACTCAGAGATGAAAATGCTCAGCTTTTTCACAGTTTTCCAAAAATAGTTCCACTTTTCAAGAATATCAGTGAAAACTCAAATCCTTTACCAAAATCGTCGTAAAATATGAGATAGTTTGAAAACTGTAAAGTTTTCCAAAAATCCTTTCCACAATAAATTAGATGTTTTATTTGCTTTCCAGATAGCAAGTGTGAAATACCTCTCTCTGCCCACATATCAATGTGTGTAAAAAGTCATGATGACGTGATACCGTACAATATGAGAAAAAATGCATCTCTATGCCTGTATGTCATGTGAGCATGACAATCCCATGTATCTCAGAGATGAATCATGTACTCACACTCTCAAAGTACTCAATCTTACTGTCTCACATTTTTCACTCATCATGCTCAACCACTCAGTACTATATATGGCCCATACGGCCTAGGGAAATCCATCCTGGAACATATACAACATTGACTATAAGTCATCCAGTACCGAGGAAAAAGGGCAATCCAACCCTGTGGAGAAATCCATCTCCAGATATCAAGTACTTCGGACAAATCCATGTCCACGGAAATCCATCCCTCTATAATATCATCCGCGCTCATTGGGGGTGTGTACAGACTCCGGAGAGGCTCCTACAGCCCAAGCGCTATCATAAGCCAGATCCAGGCATAAATCAATATAACATGCTGCGGCATGCAGCCCGATTCCATAACTGTCACTCATAATCAGGCTCTCAGCCTCACTCAATCATCAATCTCTCCAATCTCACTCACGGGCTCACAATGTCATGAAATTAGCCCGATAATAATGATATGATGTATCAATAAACGACAACTGAGACTGAGATATGATATGGATGCATGAATATTACTGAGTACGAAATATCAATGAAATCAGTGAGATGACAGCAAGAAACGACCACTATGGGTCCTAACAATATTAGCATAAAGCCTAAACAGGTTATCTAGCATGACTGACAGCTCAGTTACTTTATCACATGGTGATAACACAGATATCAACAAAATAGGGCCACTAAACAGTGTCATGAAAACAAAGGAGTCACAATTCACAGGGTGCACGCCCACACGCCCATCACCTAGCATGTGCGTCACCTCATCATCAATCACATAGCACGTAATTCGGGTTTCATACCCTCATCACTAAGTTTAGAAGAGTTACTTACCTCGAACAAGTTAATTCCAATACCGAGCAAGCCAAGCGATGCTCCAATAATGACATCCCGTGCGTTCCGACCTCCGAACGGCTCTACACTAACCAAAAACAACTCAAATACATCAAACGATGCTAAAGGAACCAATCCCAATCGAAAAAGGTCAAATCTTTAATCAAAAGCCCAAAATCGGCCAAAAAGCTCAAACCAGGATCGTGCCTCGGAACCTGATAAAACTCACAAAATTCGATAACTCATTCAATTACGAGTCCAACCATACTAGTTTTACTCAAATCCGACTCCGAATCGATGTTCAAAACTCAAAAATTCACTTTATTAAATTTTAGACAAAACCCCCAAATTCCACTTTAAAATCAGCAATCAAATGCCAAAAATGAAGATGTATTCATGAAATATAACCAAAATCGAGTATAGAACACTTACCCCAATCCACATGGTGAAAGTTGCCTCCAAATATTGTCCACATCCGAGCTCCCCAACTCAAAATATGACCAAATGAACAATCCTTCGATATTAAGTACTTTTGTCCAGCTGTTCTGCCTTGTTTTACATGACAAATGATTCCAAAACTTGCTTTTGATGTGTCCAATGGATTCCTTGTGAAATTGCAGTCAAGATAGACTTTTGAATCACTCCATTTGACCTTATGATGAAGGAGATATGTTGGTTTCAATATTTGAAAATAGTGCAGATTTTTAAATACGAAGTCAGTGACAATTGCGTAATTAATCTGAAAAAGCTGGCAACCCAATTCTTAGTAAAATAACCATAAAGTCCTCATACGATGTCCAAATGTGACGATTCTTTTTGCTACGGATTCGTAATTACGATACGGATCTAATGATTCAACCAAAACAGAAATCGGAGCTCATTTGTTCAATGTGGTACCATTTATGCTTGAAAACACGACGTCGAAACATAAGAAAAACGAGCGCAACACAACCCAATTCTATCCAAAACTCACCCGAGCCCCTCGGGACCCCGTAGAACATACCAACAAGTCCCATAATATAACACGGACTTACTCAAGGCCTCAAATTGTGCATAACAATATTAAAACGATGAAACACACCTCAAATCATACTTAATGAACTTTCAAACTTTCGACTTCCAAAAACTCGCGCCGAAACATATCAAATCAACTCGGAATGAACTCAAATTTTGCACACAAGTCCTAATACATCATACGGAGCTACCCGTGCCCCCAAGCTAGTGAGAGAAGTGAAAATGCTCAAAACGATTGTTCAGGTCGTTATATTCCCCCCCACTTAAACATACGTTCGTCCTTGAACGTACCAAGAGTTGTTCCCAAGGCCATCAAACCGCCGTATAACTTTACCATGCACATACTCGGGGGTGATCCCACGTCATCCTATTTCAATTAGGCCCGACCACACCACACAACTGAATATCATTACTCCATCCTTAGTCCGTAAACCACAGTATCTAATTTCCAATATCCAAAATTACTATAAGGCCCGAACTTCGCATATACACATTGTATAAGTCTGAACAAGCTGTATCAAGCCATAACCATGACCCACGACACAATCACGGGATATACCACACAACTCAAATACTCATAGCAATAACTTCTGACCGCAATAGCTGCTCGATAACCAACTCGACACTGGTAAGGAACCTCATATCAACTAAAATCGTGTTCTGAACCTTTGTACACTACCAATGATGAAAGAAACAAGCAGAAACTCGTAACCACTTATCAGACCAACAAGTCATGGAACTCTCCCTCCTTCGACAAGAACTATAGCCAATTTCTAAGCTGACTTCCAATATTATCCTTCCAATTATGCTATAATCAATTACGATAGTAACCATTCTAGGTTCAATGACCTCATCTCATCCAACACAATCATTCTAGTGACAAGCCACATCAACACAATCTAAAGCCACAACCCGTGCAATCTGTGCACCAATAAGCAACAATCCAAATGTACTCAAATCATGAAAATTGACTCAAACGAGAGAACTATCCCGCAAGCTTAACAAGTACTGCCACAACAAAATATTGAAAATCTATCACACCCCGTAGGACCATCACACGAATCTAACACAAAGGTTCATACCTTAACATAATTTCGTTGCAATGTGTGCCCCATCCAAACACTGATCCATGGCATATACCTCAAGCCACCATGCTCAAAATCAATAACCACGTGCAATTCGACATCAAGTACTCAAAGTGCATTACCATAACCACAGAGAGGCAAATGACATAGTGCCATACAAACCCCGAAAGAACATGACCAATACACCATCAATCATGCAATACTCAACTACTCATCTTGCTCAAATTCCGTTATAAGGCCCCAATAGAACCTCACCATGTGTGCTTATAACCCACAATTCACAATTCATCGTAGCATAGAAGAGTAACTCATAGATCATTTTAAAACACGAATAAGCTTAACAACAACTGAATAGCACATTCCTCAGCAATAACAGTATGGAGCCAATCAATCCAACTCGGTGTAGAATACATATCCTAATTGGGCCTACCAATAGACCCTCAAATCAGCTCTAGTCACCCACAAATAGATAAATAACCCCCCGATGTTCCACAATGACTGAATCATAACACATACTATTATCTGGCTAGCTTCGACCATGACTTCACAGTCCACAACCATGATACAATCTGCTCCTGAGAACTCCTAGTCTCCAAATCCACAGAACACATGAATCACCATATCTGATCCCATCTTCACCGCCTGAATGTCTAACACATCTCTCATACACGATCATCCCATGAGGAATACTTCTACAATTCTTCCGTGGCACATAGCAAAATTTAAATATCAGCAGTCGATCAACCAGGAGAGTGCCTCAATACCAATGAAGTATCCAAAAATCAAAACACATTGCCCCTTCTGAAATGTATACTTTCATCAAGCCATACCAAATAGTAATATCTTTTACCTAGTCATCTGAAACCGTCCATGCTGCCTAAGAATACACTGTGACCTTGCTCATGCAAATCTCAAACCCACACAACACACCGCATCTATACTAAAATCCAATCTCGCTTCCATTCATCATCCATTCTGAGGAAAGATTCTTGAATAACAGGCTAAGAATTAAAAGCTTTAGGCATCTTTTGAGCATGTTCAGCTTCCAAAATTCCTGGAGTCCTACGCTACGTATACCATGCCATCGTATGAAAAGTATTAAAATCTCATAATCCATTCCGAGTCACAGTAAACTACATACTCAACCAATTAGAAACCTTCCATTTGATCTCATGCAAGAGAAAATCCCTATTCGCAATATGTTCCACACACCGGTAGGAAATATACACTTCGAACCATGGTAGTAACCATTAAAAACTCTTCGAAACTCATTTGCACATAATCAAGCCATCAGTACTAAATCTCTCTATCTCAACCAAGCCACGCAGGCTGCCAAAACCCAAGAGCATTGCCACAAAGCACCTGTAGAAACTCACCACATCACAAGTACCCAAAGAACAGATCATATCTTTTATTGTGCTGATCCAACCTACTACCAAGTTGACATTTTTCCTTGCCAGAACACCACGACCCTTAACCCAAACTCATGACAATCGGTCCTAACATAACACCACATGCCTTAAAGCCCATAAGCTGTTGAACGCTCTCTTAAGTACCCCCAAAATACCACAACCGAGATACTCACTCCGAAGAGACCTCCTGCGAATTTCAAGTTGTTCTTTCACCTTCCTGATACTAAAATGTAGAATCTATAAGGATATAGAAATGCCACAAGTCTCGACACCATCCAATGAAAATCTATGTTTCTAGCTATATACAAATCTTGAAAGTTCCCAATTGCTGCATTTAAATCTTCCATCCATTAAAACCATTCTTGAGAGTCTTCAACCCTGCTCAAATCTCAATTATACCGACCAAACAGACCGAATGGTCTGTGCCCCATTAGCACACCAACACCCAAGGAAGTGACCCCAACTTAATGCAACCAAACAAATTTCTACCCCATGCACACTACATCCTTCACGAATAACCACTCAATCATTCCATGATTTCCATATACCCATAGAGTGTAATACAACCTGCATCCAGAAATTCCTTCACTCGAGTCATCCTCAATCTCAGCCTCTATAAGTCATAACTGATTCATAAATATACCTCGAACGGAAACCAATACAGCACATAATCGCGCAATCAACCTGTCGATAGCAGACTCCCCCACTTGGCTCAAAGACAAGGAATAAAGCATTTGATAACTTATAATACCCATACTTTGTTGCTGCCCAAAATCCCGCACTGAAATTCAACTAAATCCTTCATAAGCTTATGTAACACAAACCATCTAATATCTCATATCATCTGCAAATCTCGCATTCACCCTTGTAACAGTCAAGCCAATTCTCATAAGCGATCCAAACCCAAATTGCAACACATATAGTTCACTGGTAAAAGAGAACTCACTACAACACAACATAGGGATCACACAAACCTCAGGACACCCCGCAGGAGATAACCCACCTGCTTTGCCTCAAACTGACATCTCTCTATTCCCTTCCACAGTCATAACTATTACACAATCACTTAATCTTCCTGAGTCTGAACTCATATCACGAAATTGAAAACTTACTTCACTCTACAACCAAAAAACATGAAAGATCCTTCAACACGCCTATAACTCGAGACTATACATCGAATAAAGACAGAAATTAGGTACCCGATAGCCCTTCTACACCTCAAGCAAACCCTTCTCGTCATGTTCAAACCGTATGAACACATCTCGCAGTCACATCATACTCATCACGTAGCCATCCAGCCACAAACTCCACTAATAGGGACACTATCGGGAATATAAATCCAAAAGCACGTGATCACACAATCAACACCTCTGTGCTCAAGCTACAGTCGAAACCTGGCCTCAAGTCCTCCAAACTGGCCCATCATTAGCACGCCAAAATCGTATTTTGCACCTCAATCATGGAATCACAAGTCGTCGATGTACAATTGATACCGAGCGCTCACATGCGCATATGAATACATGGAAGGAATTCAAAGAGTTACGCTTCAAGTTGAATCAATGTTGCATGATAAGGAAATAAAGATGGGAAGTATATCCTAAATGTCATGTAGCCTCTCGAAGATAGGTATGGACGTCATCATACCAATCCGCAAGACTCTACTAGACACTTACTCATGACTTGTAGAACTTATGAACCTAGAGCTCTGATACCTATCTGTGATAATCTAAAATCAACTAGTCGTGATGGAACCTAACCCAACCCGCTAGGTAAGCCAACTAATAACTATCCAATTCCACTAATATTAATAAGACAATTAAACAAAAGGAATTATCTAACTTATACATTCAAGGACTGGTAGTACAAATCATGAGCTTTTAAGAATAGAATTTACAAAGCTAATATGAAGTAAATACATCTTCTGTTTGAAAAGTACATAAATAGAGTTTTTATAATTCTAAGGCTACCATGAATAAGAGGCGGCTACAACAAGAACGCATGTACGTCTTCAAATTCGGCAACCATCGAGAACAACAACAATACCATCCAGCATCTGCACGCAATGTGCAGAAGTGTAGTATCAGTACAATTAACCCCATGTACTAAGTAAGTAACAAACCTAACCTTAGGCTGAAAGCAGTGACGAGCTGGAACATAGGTCGGGTCCAACACCAATAACCCATAGCAGTTCATAACAACGTAAAGAATATAAATAAGAAAGTAACTCAGAGATAAAAATGCTCAGCTTTTTCACAGTGTTCCAAAAATAGTTCCACTTTTCAAGAATATCAGTGAAAACTCAAATCCTTTACCGAAATCGTCGTAAAATATGACATAGTTTGAAAACTATAATTTTTTTCAAAAATCCTTTCCACAATAAATTAGATGTTTCATTTTCTTTCCAAATAGCAAGTTTGAAATACCTCTTTATGCCCACATATCAATGTGTGTAAAAAGTCATGAATGACGTGATACCGTACATCATGAGGAAAACTGCATCTTTATGCTTGTATGTCATGTGTGTTTGCCAATGCCATGTATCTCAGAGATGAATCATATACTCACTCTCTCAGAGTACTCAATCTCACTATCTCACACTTTCCGCTCATCATGCTCAACCACTCGGTATTGTATATGGCCCATACGGCCTAGGGAAATCAATCCTGGAACATATACAACACTGACTATAAGTCATCCAGTACCGAGGAAAAAGGGCAATCTAACCCTGTGGAGAAATCCATCTCCAGATATCAAGTACTTCAAACAAATCTATGTCCAGGGAAATTCATCCCTCTATAATATCATCCGCGCTCACTGGGAGTGTGTACAGACTTTGGAGGCTCCTACAGCCTAAGCGCTATCATAAGCCACATCCACGCATAAATCAATATAACATGCTGTGGCGTACAACCCGATCTCATAACTGTCACTCGTAATCAGGCGCTCAGGCTTACTCAGTCATGAATCTCTCCAATCTCACTCACGGGCTCACAATGTCATGAAACTAGCCCGACAACAATGATATAATGTATCAATAAACGACAACTGAGACTGAGATATGATATGAATGCATGAATATGACTGAGTACGAAATATCAATGAAATCAGTGAGATGACAGCAAGTACGAAATATCAATTAAATCAGTGAGATGACAGCAAGAAACAACCACTATGGGTCCTAACAATATCAGCATAAAGCCTAAACAGGTTATCTAACATGATTGACAGCTCAGTTACTTTATCACATGGTGATAACACAGATATCAACAAAATAGGGCCACTAAACAGTGTCATGAAAACAACGGAGTCACAATTCACAGGGTGCACGCCCACACGCCCATCACCTAGCATGTGCGTCACCTCATCATCAATCAAAATCGAGTATAGAACACTTACCTTAATCTATATGGTGAAAAGCACCTCCAAATATTGTCCAAATTCGAGCTCCCCAACTCAAAATATGACCAAATGAACAAACCTTCGATATTAAGTACTTTACCCAGTTGTTCTACCTTATTTTGCATGACAAACGATTCCAAAACTTACTTTTGATGCCTCCAATGGATTCCTTATGAAATTTCAGTCAAGATAGGATTTTGAATCACTCCATTGGACCTTATAATAAAGGAGATATGTTGGTTTCAATATTTAGAAATAGTGCAAATTTTTAAATACGAAGTCAGTGGAAATTTCGTAATTAATGTGAAAAATCTGGCAATCCAATTCTTAGTAAAATGACCATAACATCCTCATACGATGTCCACATTTGACCATTCTTTTTGCTACGGATCCATAATTATGATACAGATCTAATGCGTCAACCAAAACAGAAATCGAAGCTCATTTGTTCAATGTGGTACCATTTATGCTTGAAAAAGCGATGTCGAAACATAAGAAAAATGAGCGCAACACAACCCAATTCTATTCAAAACTCACTCGAGCCCCTCGGGACCCCGTACGAACATACCAACAAGTCTCATAACATAACACAGACTTACTCGAGGCCCCAAATCACGCATAACAACATCGAAACGATGAAACACACCTCAAATCAAACTTAATGAACTTTCGAACTTTCGACTTCCAAAAACTCGCGTCGAAATATATCAAATCAACTCGGAATGAACTCAAATTCTGCACACAAGTCCTAATACATCATACGGAGCTAGTTGTGCTCCCAAACTAGCGAGCAAAGTGCAAATGCTCAAAACGACCGTTCGGGTCGTTACACATATTTGTATGCAATGTATTAATGTGTTTCTAGCTGTAGTTAAAGTATAGTAGAATTATTATTATTTTATTTTTTGGTCTTTAAACATCTTTTATTAACTTACTGTTTCTTTTGGTGCAGAATCGAATATTATTTGCACCACATGATGTTGGTTATGGCATCACTAGGTTCCAGACATTATCAGACCCTGTTATTCCTGCCCAAAGCAAAGGTGTTATTGTTTGAAAATGGATTAAAGTTGTTTAAGAAGACATGTTTTGGGCACTTTCTTTGCATGCCCAAAATATGTATCCAAATTCACGCAATTCACCTTCTCATAAAGTATGAATTGAACGCATCCGGTTCTCATTTTTTTACAGCAGAGATAAAGGGTAAAAGGTTAAACTTTGGGTTGAGGGAGTTTGCCCTTATCACTGGCCTTAGATGTTTTACAGAAGTAATGGACTTTGGTTACACAACTAAGTATGACAGTAAAATAATGAGGAGCTATTTTCCGAACAAGGAAAAAGTTGAGAAGTAATACTTGAAACAAATTGTAACCAGCCGTAGTTAGGTGAATGATGAGGATGTAGTCAAGCTGTGTATTCTCTATCTGATAGAATTCTTCCTCTATCCTTCAGAGAAATATAATGATTTGATAGACCATTTTAGGTTCTATTTGGTGGACTCAAGGCAGTATGCGAATTTCACATGGGGTATCGAAACTTATACACAATTGCTTCTGTCTGTTAGGCATAAGCTGAACCCTTCTGTGCATTTTTATCTCATTCGAGATTTTCCACTGTCTATGCAAATCCGGTTGTATGAGTGTTGCTCTGTAGTCAATACTGATATAGCTACAAGGGTTGGTAATTCGATCCCCTGCATACTTAACTGGACAGCTAGTAAGGACAAGATATGGATTTCTGCATTGGAAAAGAGATGATCAAACTATCATGGATTAAGGTAAATATTTTTCACTTCTGTACAGACAATATAATTACAAATTATCTATACATTTTATACATATGATGACTAGGTCCCTCACATTTTTATTTCACTCAGTTCACCAATATGATTTAAGCCCCAGAAGAGCTTTCTAGAATGTCTTTGCCAGACAAAGTTGAATACATCCTTGAAGAAGCTGAAACACAGGCCGAGCATCCGACATATGCTCCATCTCCATCCGGCAATAAGTAGGCAATGGAAACAAATGACAAGAAAGATATTATGAAACAACTAAAAAAATTAAGAAAAGATATTGATAAGGTAATAACTGATGATATTCTTAGCTGGTTTTCTTTAATTTATGTTATGCAAATTATTTCTTTAACTCTTTCTATTTTAATACGTAGGTAAGTTTAGACCTTGGAATGGACAATAATTCTTACCATATTTATGTTTATATTAGCATTCATAAAGTATATAGCCTGACAAATTCTGCTTGCAATTTACTGGCAGTTATGCGAAAAATGATGAGCATTATAAAGAAAAGAACAAACAACAGTATCGTGGTAGTAGTGCTAAACCAGTGTTGACCAGCAACAATAAAACAAGTATTTTAACAATTTTAACACAATTTCATGACAAATAATCTATATTACATTTACATTAATAATCTATATTATATTTCCAATTGTTTTCTTAGATACAAGACACATGTCAGACATTCAGAATGAGGAGAATGTTCCTATATCATACCCTGTAGGTGTTGACTTATCTTCCCAATTTCAAGGGGTATTGGAGGAAGAAACTGCAGGTATGATTTAGTACATTTTATCTACATATTTCACAATACATATTACATCTCAGCTACAGGACAACATTTCAATAACTTAACTACAATTAAACTACAATTTATCTACAATGTTGTTTCTGTTTACTACAAATGATCTACAATTTTATTAAGTTGTACACATTTATTGTAACAGAGAAGAAAACTATGCATGTGGACTCTCCAAAATAGGATGCGAAAGTTGGCATACAAGGAGAACATTTAAATGAGGAGAAGGAGACTATGCATTTGCAATCTCTAATTCAAGAAGCAAATGTTATACAACAAGGAGACGATTGCAATGAAGAATTCAGTGGTATTATATATTACAATATAATTGTAGGTAAAAAGCAACAGCTTTCATATAAGTTTCAGTTTTCCCAAAGAACTGTTGCAACCAACATACAATGTTGTTCTTTTATTTTTAATTTTGTAGGTGAACCATTCGACTACATCAATGTAGGTGATTCGGACAATGACTCCAGGTCTGGAAAAATAATAGTAACACTTGATGATTTTGAGCTGCCAAAGAACTTCTCACAGATTATTAAGTTCGATGAGGTTAATGAAGAAGAAACAACCCATGTGCATCAAGGAAGAACAAGGGTTCCTGGAAAGCATGCCAGATCCCCCTTTCTCCCTTATTTCAGTTCTGGGGGAAGCACTTCTGTTGGACCTCCTCCAATTTTCAACATCAAGCATCCATTTACTGGGATTATTGGCGACGATGTTGATCCTGACTTGTTAGAAGAATTCAATAAGTGGTTATATTTAGGTACCGACACGGTTTCAAAGAGGTTGGATTATATATTTTTTTCATATTATCGAGTGCATAATTTTACTTGCTATATATTTAAATAGGAAGAAGGCACCTTATACTTTAAACGATAACCAGCCCAACCCGTGGTTTGATCTTGGACTGGAGAAAGTTGATAAAAAGGACTGGTTTTATACTTTGGAACATCCCGGTCAAATCCGTAACAACACGATACATGCATACCCTGGCAGAATTTAATGTTTAGCTGTAGTATTCTTTTATTTTAGATATATGTAGATTTTTTATTTGAAAATTTTAGTTAAATTTTATTCAGCATTGAGAAATAATGAAAAAAACATTGCAGCACATTGATGTTATTTTATACTATTTGAGGAAGAGAGAAAAGTATGGTCCTGACAATAAAATACGGTTTACCACCACTGACTGTATCTTCAAACTAGAATTGAACAAATTTATGAGAGGTACATTAATGCTCTTGCTGATAGGAAGCTTGCTGTTATCAAACCCCAGGACGTTGTATCACAATACATATTGGGGTACCGATTACTTGCAAATATTGCATGGGACAAAGTTGATTTTGTGATTATGCACATAAATATTGTGAAAAGATTTTATTGGTTATTGGTTGCGTTTGACATTACCGATAGCGTTCTATATGTTTATGATTCTATGGTCTTTTCACGAAATCACAAACTTGTTGAATCTGTTGTCGACAAGTTAGCTATTATGATCCCCCTCTACTTGTCATGCACCGGTTTCTATGGAAAGCGTCCAGACATCAACTACAAGAACACAAAGGCATACATCGAAAAATGTGTTACTGACCCTCTTAAAATTCAGTGGTTGGTCGGTGAGATACCCCAGCAAAAAGAGGGATCATTGTATGTGCTGCTTTTCCTTCTATTTAATTAATTGTATTTTACATTGAATGCTAAATCTTTTTCCCTATTATGTTTTGCAGTGACTGTGGTGTATACGTGGCGGCATTTACAGAATATGTCAGCATTGGAGAGCTATCAAATTCAAAGGAAGACCTTTCTGATATTGATCAACACCGTAGACACTATGGAGCGCTCCTTTGGGATTATGCTAGGAAATAGCAAGAGCTTGGTGCAATTAGTGAAAGTGAGGTGACTGGCAGATTAGCAAGAAGAAAATGTGCATCAGCTGTGAAGGAGAGAACACGAGTCTGGAGCAAAAAGAATTAGTTGCTCTTTTCAGTAGAAAAATTATAGTTAAAGTGTTTAGTTGTAACTGGATTGTAGTAAAGTTGTAGGAAAATTATTTATTGAGAACAAGTCAGCTATAATTTATTTGTAGCAGATTTGTGCTACAGTTATTTTACCTTTTGTTTTGTTATTTTGTCCAGAATTCTACTGCTTAGAATAAAAAACATTTGTGACATTTTTTTTGGTTGAAAGTTGTTAGTAATTGATCTCGATATTGGTACTATATAATTTCTTTACAACATAACTATAACTATGTCTACAACTACTATACGAAAATACATAATCTATTCAATTTTAGTAGTGTTGTTGGGAAAGGCTGAAAAGTAATAAATAAACCCAGTATTTGAACAAAACAACTACAAACCAATTACATTAAGAGTTAAAATATGTTTAGCAAATATTCATTATAGGAGACAATCTTTATTCAAATTAGCAACACAATTACACCACAACTATAATTCTCTAGAACAGAACAAATACAACTTAATATGTCTTAAAGGACAGATTATCATCAATAGTACTCAGTAAGAAAAAATTCTTTAAACTATATCAATTTTTATTTTCTTTTGGGAGCATTCCTACAAGATCTTTTGTTATGCCTTTCTAGTCCGCAGTTGCCGTATGAAACCTTATACTTCTTTGTATTTACTTCATCATATCGTTTGTATCTTTTTTTTTTAGGTCTCCCTGGATGCCTTTTCCCAATAGTTGGCATTACAACTTCTTCAGCTATATGTTGTGGCACATTCCATTTGCTTTCATCAGGCAACAGGTCTACTGGTATTTCATAAGTCTGCAGAAGGCTTTCCCCCGTGTAATAAGGAGAACAATAGTTTTTATAAGACTCGTTCATGTGCCTCAAAGCCGCCAAAGCATGTGGACATGGAAGTTCATCATGCTGGAATTGTCCACAACTACATCTCTTATTTTGAAGGCAAATAATGAAGCGCTTCACACCATCTATCACAGTATGGATGTAATCTGTTGAAACCCTCACCTACAATTTCATTACAAACACATAACAATTTGTCAGCAACAGATACAAAACAAAATAACTACAATTATACAACAACATTTCTACAATTATCAGTATATATTTAGTTTGTTGAAATCAATGATCTGATGTTATTGGCCATAACTTACTCTCATCTTCGGCAATAATGTCATGTTATCCTCCAACTCTTTGTTATATTTTTTTCCAAGGTATGTGAACATACCCTTTGCATTCAATAACTTTTTATTAGTCCAACGTTCAAGAAGAGTCCTCATGTACTTTAATAGTTCTACTACGGGCAACTCTCTTGCATCTTTGGTTACCGCATTCAAGGACTCTGCAATGTTTGATGTCTTCGTCCATGTTCTGTTCACCGTAGCATGTACCAGAGACCATCTGTGATAGCCAATATCGTATAAATATGCTTTAACATGTTTGTCGATCTCTTCAATCTTTGACATTCTTTCATTAAATTCATCAAACGTGTATGATTATGTCGTGGCAAAGTACAATTCTCTTAACTTTAGATGACCTTTCTTGAACTTTGACCTTACATTTGTCCAAATATTCCACATGCAAGCATAATGTGCTATGCCGGTATAAACAGTAGATGTTGCCTTCAATATACTCTCATTCCGGTCCGAAATAACACATATATTTGGTTCTTCACCATATACATGTTTGAATTGCTCAAAAACCCACCTCCATGATGCGTCATTTTCTGAATTAACAACGGCGTATTCTAGTGGTAATATGCTACCTATCACATAGATAGCAAAAAGAAATTCCAAATTCAAGTAATGAAACTTGAAAATATGAAAAATACAGTAAATAACTTTATAATAATTTTTTTACAATTAATCTACATTACCTGCTGCATCTATCGTGCTAGTTGTTAGCATGATTCCCCTATATGCCGACTTCAAGAAGGTGCCATCGACTACTACAACTGGCCTACAATGCTCCCAACCCTTGATGGACGTACTAAGTATAACAAATGCATACAAGAAACAGTCATTTTCAGTCTTCTACAATTTCACTACCAATCCAGATAAGTCTTCTCCAGAATATATAAATAACTCGGCAAGCGACTATAGGAATCAGCTGGATGACCTCTCAAAATTTTCAAAGCCTTTTCCTTTGCTCTCCAAGCTTGCATGTATGTTAAGTTCACAACATGATCCGACAACATGTCAGTTTGTATGTATTTTGGTATGTATATTGTCCTAGATCTGCATATTTTGGCATCACCATGATGCCAACTACCATGGCGGTAGGTTTGCGTTGTATATATGTGTTGTCCATCAAAGAGCATGTGTGCAAGATGTTGAATTTTCGAACCGTGAACAATGCTGATTCATTTATGTTGGTGGACTTGAAGTGCCACATACAATTGTCCCCAACATATACGAGGCAGTAGCTACAGAATAAAAACAATTCAAAAAATATTATGCAAATTGTAGCTACAGAATACGAGGCTGTTTATGCACAACAACTTGTTTTAAACAATATTTATACAATTTATATATAAAAAAACTACAACTTATACATAATATGAATTTGACAAATAAAATGTTCCTACCTTCTTGCACTAGACCATTTCACCCTAAATTGAAACTTATTCATAACAGAATAGTGCTTCATTGCACTGACAATTATTTGTTTGTCTTGGTAAACTTGGCCTACTTCAATTACATTTGGCATATGTTATGTTATGATAATACTTTCATATTCCATAATTGCCGGAGATGTTTGCATATCAATCAACTTCATTGTTCCCGATACTTCTCAAATTGTGGTACAATTATCAACAATTATAACACGTTAGTATTACGATAATCAGAAGAACCTTTACTCAATTAAAAGTATAATAATTCAGACCTCTGTATATTCATGTGTACAATATTTGACAGAATACTTGTAGAGACATAACAGTTGAACTACATTTGTTATGTAGTATTATTGTAGATAATTTGTAGTAAAATTGTAGAACACTTGAAATTGAAAAAATATCAGCACTGAAAAAACAGAGCAAACCTGCAATTGTGCTCGCATTCGACATACTGCATTCCAAATCGAAATCACGCACTATTATACACAGCGGATACATTCCTAAGTTTTTGTTTTCCTTTTTCGTCTCCATATACACTCGAACTCCCATATCGTTCTGAATTTCTATTGGAGGACAACGTTCATTGATAGTGTATTTGATTTCGATATTTTGCGGAGGTATCGATCATTAGATGCTCTGCAATTGCGTCAATTGACTATAATTTGAATCTTCATTGACTACAATTTAGTCAACATCAAAATCTTTGTATCTCCCAACACTATCCCACCGACCATTGAGCTGAAGCATAATCGCTAATTTTGACATTATGTTGGAAAATTCAATTCAATTGTAGCTAATTGTTTGCAATTGTTTTCTTCAAAACCTTTGTTTATGGAAAACCAGAGAAAACCAAAGAATAGAAGGATACTACAGATATGTTGCCTTGATTATGGCGTGATGATAACCAGAGACAATCTGCGTAATAGAAGAATTCTACAAATATGTTGCCTTGATTATGGTGCAATAATTGCATCAGTAAAATCTCTAACTGAAATATAAGCGATCCCAAAATCCCGTGTCTAAATAAGGAAGATTACCGTAGAAAGGAGTCTAGTTTAAGAAAATATATATATTTTGTAGCTAAAACGTGTTTAGGTCGGGTAAATACTAAAACTGAGACATTTTTGATAATAAGGTTTCAAATAGTATATAGGAACGAAAAAAGCCCAAACTGAAAAACTGTTGCCGGAACTTACCCGGAACTTACCAAATAAAAAACTGTTACCTTCTAAGTTTCACGATCATTCATGACTTCACTTGCTATCATTAATCTCTCTAGTCGACTGGTGCTGGTTGCATGCCGAAATATCTTTCTTTTGGATGCAAAAAGATTCATCACATATCGCATTTAGCAAACACTATTAAGAAGTTATTAGCTAGAAGTTGCAATTGGAATCTTTCTTTCACTGGCTAACTAAGTACCAAGCTTTATAGTTCAATGACAATGCCATGGAAAATTGGAAACAACGTAGCTTTTCGTATATTTATGAACTGGTACCTCTTTAACCTGCAAAAACATATTTTGGTGCTCCATCTGAATTCTGTTTTAGTGCAAGCTATCAATATGTTGCATATGCCTTTTTTATTTAATACTTTAGCATATCTATGAAGCACGTTAAGACTACTAAAAGCTTGCTTAAAACCATGCATGATTTTAAAAATTGGATGGCAAAAGTTTTTCCGGCAACAGTTTTTCATTTTTGTAAATTCGGGCAACAGTTCGTGGATTGTGGCAACAGTGTGTTTACCCGTAAAACGGTATAGTTGAATTTATACGTGGTTTATAGACAAGTGAATTAGTTCGATCCAAAAATAACAGATAAATTAGACAAAAATATAAGACTTAGCCTTAAAATTGAGATAAACGGCAGATATCTTAGTTCCGGACGCAGAGCTACTCGGAGCAATAAGAACAATGCAAGTAAGCAGAAAAATAAAATGTTATTTGAGCTTTTGATGAAGTATAGTATATGCTTGTCAGAAAATTCGTATCCGTACAATGATGATAGAGCTCACTATTTATAGTTACACATAGGGAACAAGGTCATAGGATTAAGCTCCTCTTTAATGACAATTATGAGGGCAATTGAAGAATGTGTAACGGTGGGCAGTAAATGTCATATTCTCTGTAACGGATCATGCACTTAATGTTATAGAATATTCTTCATTGAATGCTACCGGATGGCGGCATTTATTTTGTCTTTATGAGTATCATTCTCTCTGATGACAAGCGAGATCATTGCCTTCGGGTTTGGCTATCTTCTGTCTTCAGTTCCACGTGTCGCTTTCTCATGCGATCATTAAATATAAACATATTTTACCCCATACAAATAGTCCCCCTAGTTTCTGGTGGCATAACTTTGTGTCACCGGGATGTTGGTAAAGACACCTTTCTTGACAGGAAATTCTCTGACACCCTCTGAAAAGTTTTTGACGGTTGATTAGATGCACGTCTCTCCGCATTTAATGACTCGAACACGCGTCATCCCATGATTCAACATCACTTTTGCCAGTTATCTAGGTAATTATGGCCATGATTTTAGCCGCCTATTCCTTTACTTATACGCATCAAACTTTTCATTTACACTTCATAATTCCTTAAACTTTCTCCTCTTTACTCAACTCGTACTTTGTCTTCAAGCTTTCTTTAACCTTCTTCATGAGAGAAAACTCTCCTCCTTTTCTGATAAAAAATGGCATCTTCTTCCAGAAACCCTAGTTTCTCAAAGAACAAAGGTAAAGCTGATGACGCTGCTCCTCCTACGATGAGCACCATCATCCCAAAGAGTCTTGTCAAGGCTAAGGACTTCGAAGAGAAGTTTTCTTCCGCTCACCCTCGTACACGGTCCGTTAGCGTATACCCTTCTTCCATCCGTCCTTCCAGTATTTCTGCTGTGAAGGAAGACTGTTATTGCCAGGATCTAGACATTATCACTCCTGATCTGGCGAACCGGGTAACCTTACCCAAGAAAGGTTTTACGTATTTTTATATGTGCCCATTCACTTTGGGTCCGTTCTCTTTGAGTGGAGAGCTTGATTCCGACATCGTGGAGTTCTGTATACGCTACCAGGTATGCCTAATACAAGTAAGTCCTTTTGTGTGGAAGACAGTCACTTGTCTTCGACGCTTGTGCCAGGAGACGGGAGAAGAGTTAACCCTAGCTTGATTAATGAATCTTTACTCCCCCAAGATATTTCGCTTGAGAATAATAAATTTCAGCAAGTGTGGCCACTATGCTCTGCTATCCAGCATGGACGACCGTGGGTGGATGGAACGGTTCATTGCATCTGCCACCATTGACATCATTCAGGCCATGGCTTTATCATTTCCGGAATTATGGAACCGTACTCGTAAGTTCTTCGTTTGTCTTTTCTTCCATTAAAGATCGTCCCATATCGTTATTGACCCCTCTTCTTTCGCTCGTTTCAGCAACTCGATGGGTACCACCTAGGGTTGAAGGCTAAATATCATGGTAAATTGAACTCGTCTTGTCTTTACTTTTCGTATAAGGAAGTTGATTAACCTTTCCTTTCTCCTTGAATTCAGGTCTACCCCAGGACTCAATTGTTGTCTCCGAGGAGGACGTTTTGGCTAATCCTGCTGACACGGCAAGGCTGATGCGGGAGGCTTTTACACGAACAGGTGTCTCCGAGCCTACTTCTGGTGCAAGTGCTTTTTCTCGAAGTCCCCGGCCGGAGAACAAGCCACAAAAAGGATACGTCCATCCGCGACTGGGGGAACAAATAAAAAGGCAAAGAACGCAGCGCCCGAGTTATCTTCGGATATTGTAGTGATGAGCGCTGCACTCGAGCCTGTCCTAGAAACCGTGGTGATTAACGATGATGGAGAAGCTAGTGATGATGGGGCTTCTCTACATAGAAGACGACGACCTTCATCAACTCAACAGAATGCTCAATCTATTGAGTTAGCTATACCAACCGAGGACGATGCCCTGATGTTATGGAGGGAGTTTGATGTGGTAGAAGATGCCAACTCACGCTTCTGATTCCCAGCTTCCACGCCCGACACTGTAGGGCTAAGCACCGGGCATCTTACGTCTTCAGTTGACGAGTAACCATCAACCAGCACTGCACCTGCCGCAGCTGCTTCTCACCCTACAATGCCATTTACTTGATCTCCCTCTTCTCCAACTCTGCCTTCACCACCGGCAACTACTACATCATTTCTACTGGCCGCAACTGCCCGAGAGGAGGATGTCCCTCTTCTCCAATTCCCAGTTCATGGGAACCTAGGGCAAGATTATGTTGCCCCCTCAGAAGATCCTCAAATGAGAAGGAGCGCCACCCTCTCGATTTCCACTAGATGCAATTTGTTATCCCGTCCGGTGAAACTTGCTAACTATCTGAAGCCCCTGGCTTCAGTGAAAAATTGGGAAAAAATACAAACTCTCTCGGGAGAGTGCTTGTTGAACAATGCCATGCACAATGCAGCGGCGGTATAGTCTTTGTTTTCTTAGTTGTTTCTCCTACTTGTGTTATGGCAAGGTTTTGAATTTTCATTCTTGTTTTGCAGGCCAACTTACTTGCTTCTGAGGGACTTCAAAGGCTGATTCATGATAAGGAGGAACTTACCTCCGAGCGGTATCAACTTTTGGCCGAGAGGGACTAAACTGATGCTCTCCTTTAAAAACTGGAAGCTCGAGCTGTTGAGCCCGTTGAGTTGGAGGCTTGGTTGCAGCAAAGCGAGCAAGAAGTAGTGACCCTTAGCCAAGAGGTTGCCCCGTTGAGGGCTCAATTTGAATAGGCTAGGACCAAATGTGTTGAAATCCATAATATCGTTCTTGCTGCATCCGATCGTGAGACTACCTCCGCTGAAAGAGTGAATAATTTAGAGGCGGCCTTAAACTCCAAAGCTGAAGAGCTTGTTGTTGTCGGGGTGAAGTATGCCCAATTGGAGGAGAAACATAAGAGGACCATTGAGCATAATAGAATTTGCAGCTCCGCTATCCGTGACCTCGATGTCAGCCTCTGGTCCATTAGAACCACGCGGGAAAATCTTTCTGTTGAGGTCGATCAACTTAAAGAAGAACTTAAGCGTCGAACGGCTTCCCTCATTATTGAAAAAGCATATGCTATGTATAGCATGAGGAGAGAAACCTTGGAAGAGGCCAAAACATGTGTCATTGACTTTGATACCAAAACTGCTAAGGCCCGTGAGCTGGAGTTAGCTGCAAAAAGGGGTCTTCCGACCCGGCCTGATGCTACCGATTCTTCTGGTTCTGGTTCTGGTTCTGAGTTCTCAAGAACTAAAGAGGAAATGGAAGGCGATGATGCTGAAGGCCAAAATGACAAAGGCGAAAATATCAAACTGACGGTAGATCCACCCACTTCTCCTGGGGGTGTAGATGCTTCTCTTCCTCCGGGTTCCGGATATGCAGCAGCTTAAATTTTTCTTTCCTTTTCAAACTTTTGTACTTGTGTTGCTTGGCACATTCATTTTAAATAAAAACACTTTTTCGTTCAAGTATTATATAAGTTTTCCTTTCTACGTACTTTTGTTTGAATATTTGTACAAGTTTGCTCTTTGCGTTTTTTTTCATTTAAGTATGCGCAAGCTTTACTACTTGCCTCTAATTGTGCAAGGGTGTCTTTTCCCGCGAATGCGTTTTGATTTTGGGCACTGGTTCTTCTAAAATCAATCCTTTATCATGAGGGTTTTCATAAGAGAGGGCCCTATTATATTTACGGTGCTCTTGAAGAGGACGTCTCCTGTTCATTATGGCACTAGCATTTGAAGTACTTGTTTAACTTTCAAATGACAAAATCAATTCATAGTTTATACAAGAAACATGATATAAACAAAAGTACTTTACTTTATTCATTCTATTTTCCAAAGTACATAAGCATCTGTTGTGCTACGTGGCTAACTTGTACAACTTATTTCTAACGGGTTGGCCGCGTAGTCCCCAATCCCGATAATACAACTATGTTTTTGGATTTCGTATTCCGGTCGATGTGGCAGTCATTGTTGTCGCATCCTCATATCATTCCCCCCAATGTTCGAATGCGAAAAATGCGACTTTGAACACTGGAAGTTTTACACCTTCGAGGATTCCACTAGTGAATTGCTAGATAATCTCCAGTTCAATAACAAACTTCGCTTCCCCTTAGGAATTTATGCTATCGAGCCAAAGATTATCTAACAATACCCCAGTGGCTTGCACTTGTGAACAGTCGGCTAATCTCTGCTCGACAGCAAACTTAACTTCCCAGTAGGAACTTTGTTATCGAGCAAACGACTATCTAACCACTCTATAGTGGTTCTTTGCTTGCGTGCCTTGTCATTTAAAGGTCTTATTGCTAAAGCTCCCTTTGTAGTATGCTTTCCGTTTATGCCTCGTTAAAAACATTTCCAGGAAAACCCAATTGGGACAAAAACTAGACAAAGGGAAAAAGAGTGGAGCACATACTTTCAGTACAAGTGATGTTCATCAACAGTACTATCTCTTGAGGTGCACCACGTTCCAGTTGCTTGGCAACTTTTCTCCATCTTGATTCTCTAACTCGTATGACCCTTTCCCGGTGACAGCTGAAACTCGGTATAGGCCTTCCCAGGTTGGACCTAGCTTCCCCATGTTGAGTTCCCGGGTGTTCTGAGTTACTTTCCTTAAAATCAAGTCTCCTACTTTGAAATAACGGAGGTTGGATCTTTCATTATAATATATCTCTATTCTCTATCTTTGGGTTGCCATCCTTATATGCGCCAAGTCCCTGCGTTTGTCGAGCATCTCCAAATTGACTAACAATACTTCCTTGTTTTCTTCTACGTTTGTTCGGAAATACCTCAGGGTAGGTTCACCTACTTCCACTGGGATCAGGGTTTCTGCCCCTACACAAGAGAAAAATGTGTCTCCCCCATGCTCGATTTGGCTGTTGTTCGATATGCCCATAGTACACCTGGCAGCTCTTCGAGCCATTTTTCTTTAACTACTTCCAATCTCATTTTGATATTTTGTATAATCACCTTGTTCATTGATTCCGCTTGGCTGTTTGCGCTCGGATGATAGGGTGATGATGTAATTCTCTTGATTTTCAAGTCTTCGAGGAACTTTGTGACCTTTGTGCCTATAAATTATGGTCTGTTGTCACAGGCTATCTCTTTTCGTATCCCAAATGTCCAAATAATATTCTCCCACAAGAAATCTACCACTTCACGTTCGTCGATCTTTTGATAAGGACCTGCTTCAATCCACTTAGAAAAATAGTCAGTTAAAATCGAATGAAATCTTACCTTACCGGGGGCTGGAGGTAGTGGTCCGACTATATCCATTCCCCACTTCATGAACGGCCATGGTGACAGAACTGAGTGCAATGGCTCTGTCGGTTGATGTACCAACGGTGCATAGCGCTGATATTTATCACATTTTTGAACATAAGCTTTGGCAATTTGTTCCACCCGAGGCCATAAGTATCCTGCCCTTATTAATTTTAGTACTAAGGAATCTGCGCCTGCATGATTTTCGTAGATCCCTTCATGGACTTCTTGCATAACATAATTAACTTCAGAGGCTCCCAAATAATAGGCCAACGGGCCTTGAAATGATTTTCTATATAGTTGACCCCCCTTGAAGCTATATCGAGATGCTTTAGAGCGTAGTGCCCGAGATGCCTTAGGATCTTCAGGCAGTTTCCTGTGTTCGAGGTAGTCAATAATTTTGTTTCTCCAGTCCCAGACCAATTTAGTCGCGTTTACCTCGTAATAGCTATCCGCATCCAGTACCGAGTGCATAAGCTGTACGACCGTACCAGAGTTCGATCATTTTATTTTCATAGACGAGCCAAGGTTAGCTAGTGCATCTGCTTTTGCATTTTCTTCCCTCAGGATATGCGTGATTGGCCACTCCTGAAACCGAGCAAGCAGAGCCTGAACCTTCATTACGTATTGTTGCATGTGTTCCTCCTTGGTTTTGAAGATCTTATAGACCTGATTTACCCCCAATTGGGAGTTGCATTTGATTTATATGACCTCGGAGTTCAGTCCCCGGGCAAATTCGAGCCCTGCAATCAAAGCTTCATACCCCGCTTCATTGTAAGTCAAAGGAACAGTTCTTATGGCCTGCCTTAGGGTTTTCCCTGAAGGCAGGTTAATACCATGCCCAGCCCGAACCCTTTCACAATGGAGGCTCTGTCCGATAACAAGTTCCAAACTCCGGTTGTCGATTCCGACACCATTACTACTTCTTTGGTAGCCAGAGGTAAAAGTCCTGGACTAAAATCGCCCACAAAGTCGGCCAAAACCTGTGACTTAATATCAGTCCTAGGTTTATATTCTATGTCAAATTCACTCATTTCGATAACCCATTTGGCTAGACTACCAGAGAGTTTAGGCTTATGAAGAATATTCCGCAGGGGAAAAGTGGTCACCACAGCTATTGGGTGACATTGGAAATAAGGCCTTAGCTTTCGAGCGGTTACGAGGTCTAAGGCTAATTTTTCCAGATGTAGGTAGCGAGTTTCTACTCCCGTTAAAATTTTACTAACGTAGTAAATAGTAGATTGTCTACCTTTGTCCTCACTGACCAAAATGGCACTTATCGCCACCTCCGATACTGCTAAGTAGATCAACAATTATTCGCCTTCCTCCGGTTTTGATAGTAACAGAGGACTTGACAAATATCTTTTCAAATCCCTCAAAGCCTGCTGACACTCAAGGGTCCACTAGAAGTTGTTCTTCTTTTTTAGAAACAAAAAGAAATGATGGCATTTCTCCGAAGATCATGAAATGAATCTGCTCAAAGTGGCCAGTCTCCCTGTTAACCATTGAACATTCTTTACGCTTGACAGCTGATCCGGGATGTCTTCGATGGCTTTAATTTTATCGGGGTTAACTTCAATCCCCATTTGTGACACCACGAATCCCAGGAATGTACAGGAGTTGACCCCGAACGCACACTTCTCGGGGTTAAGCTTCATGTTATGCTTCCTTCATATGTCAAAAGTTTCTTGAAAGTGTTTAAGATGATCACCTGCGTTCAAAGACTTAACCAGCATATCATCTATGTAAACTTCCATGGTTTTTCCTATTTGTTTTTTCGAACATTTTGTTCACGAGCCGCTCATACGTGGCTCCAGCGTTCTTTATCCCGAAGGGCATCACATTATAGCAACATGTGCCGAAGTTTGTTATAAACGAAGTTTTTTTCCTGATACTCCAGGTTCATCTTGATTTGGTTTTACCCGGAGTACGCATCGAGAAAACTCATTAACTCGTGCTCGGCCGTTGCATCAATCATTTGATCAATGTTTGGCAATGGGAACGAATCTTTTGGGCACGCTTTATTTAAATTCTTATAATCTACGCACATGCAAAATTTATTGTTCTTCTTTGGAACTACTACTATGTTAGCTAGCCAATCAAGATACTTTACCTCTCGGATTGAACCGATATCAAGCAAGCGAGTTACCTCTTCTTTGACAAATGTGTTTCTGAACTCGGTAATAAGACATTTTTTCTGCCTTACCGGAGGGATGTTGGGATCCAGGCTTAGCTTGTGCATGGTCACTTCTGGTGGGATACCTGTGCATGTGACCACGCAAAACAATTGACATTAAATTTAAGGAATTCATTAAATCCAGACTTGAGCTCAAGGTGCAGGCATGTCCCTAAGTGAAACTTCTTTTCCAAGAACTTTTCGAACAATGTGACTTGTTTAAGTTCCTCTGCTGTAGATTTTGTTGTGTCCGTCTCTTCTGGTACCTGAAAATACCTTGGTACCTGATAGGATTCCCACGAGTCTTCCCCTAGTTGATTTTTCTTGGCTCGGGAGCAGGCGCTGGTTCCTATAATTGCTATGCCGCAGGCTCCTTCCCTTTGCTACTGGAGATTGAGGTTGCATTCATCTCCCTTGCTGCTGGTTGATCACCTCTTATTTGTTTAACTCTCTCGGAAGTTGGGAATTTCAAGAGTTGATGATACGTTGATGGCACAACCTTCATTTCGTGCAACCATGGTCTCCCCAGGATGATGTTGTAACCCATATCACCATCCACCACCTCGAAAAGGGTCGTCTTCATCACCCTTTCGGCATTCGTGGGCAGCAAGCTCTCTTATGGTTTTCACTCTTTCTAGGTTGAACCCTGCGAGGAGCTTTGTGGCCGGAATGATGCTTTTGATGAGCTTGGCTTGCTCCAACACCCTCCATTGTATAATATTGGCTGAACTTCCTGGATCCACCAAAACACATTTAATTCTAAAATCGAAGACATTTAGAGAGACTACCAGGGTGTCGTTATGCGGTAGCAGCAGTCCATCCACGTCTTCCTCCGTAAAAGTAATATCGTCTCCAGTGACTTCCCGGAGTCTCTTGATGTGGGTCACTAACACCTTTGTCTTTTTTGCCGTCGAAAATGTAACCCTGTTAATCTCATTCCCCCCAAAAATCATGTTGATCGTCAGGCATGGGGGATCTTCTGCTGCTTTCTAAGGCTCCGCGTTATCACGATTGCGACCGTAGTTATTTTAGTCTGGTCACTTAAACATTCATTGAGATGGCCATTTTTCAGCAATGTCGCCACCCCTTCGCGCAGATGCCGACATTCCCCAGTCCGGTGACCGTTTATCCTGTGGTATTCATACCACAACTTAGGATCCCTCCGGCTAGGATCGGATCTCATTACTTTTAGGAACTGTGCTTCTTTAATGTTCCTCATAGCCGACATCAGCTCTACTGCGCTGACATTGAAGTTGTATTCAAAAATTTTGGGGTTGGAAGAATCTTGAGAACCTAACATTTCCTTGTTTTGCAACGACTTGTTATTTCGAGCGCGATTAGTTCTCCTATTGGTGGAGAATCTATCCGCTAACCGTAAACCTCTGCCGCATTCTTCGACTCCTTAAAGATCGTCGATTTGTGTCGAAATCATCTTTCGATTTCTCCTTATTCTTCTCACGGTCCCGACCCTTAACCAATGCCGGAAAACCAAGTTGATCATCCCCAATCCTTATCTTTGACTCGTACCAATTGTGAACATCCGCCCAAGTTGTTGCTTGGAATTCGTGCAAACTTTCTTTCAACTGTCGGGAAGCGTCAGAACTTCTCGGATTCAGACTTTTGGTGAATTCTTCAGTCGCCTATTCGTCCAGTACGGCAGGTAGCAACATCCTTTCCTTCTGGAACTTGGTTACAAACTTCCGCAGCAACTCGGACTCTCTTTGTGCAATCCTGAATATATCAGCCTTTTGGGCATGTACCTTTCTGGCCTCGGCATGGGCCATGATGAAAGAGTCTGTGAGCATCTCAAAAGAGTATATGGAATGCTCAGACAAAAGTGAATACCATGTCAGGGCTCCCTTCATAAGGGTCTCCCCAAATTTTTTTAACAAAACTGACTCAATCTCGTGGGGAGCTAAATCGTTCCCCTTTACCACCGTTGTATAGGTGGTGATATGCTCCTGAGGATCTGAAGACCTATCATACTTCGGCACGTCTGGCATTTTAAACTGCTTTGGGATTAATTCTGGTGCCGCGCTTGGTTTGTACAGTAATTGTGCGTACTTCTTTGAGTCCGACCCTTTCAGCATTGGTGGTGCGCCCGAAATTTGATCCATTCGGCTGTTTACTTCCCTCATAAACCGCATGAGTTCGATTTCAAAGGGATCACTCTCGTTATTGTGACGGGATTCGCTCCCCCCGTCCCCATCGAAGCCGATCTCGCCCCTTAGAGTGTTGTTGTCGAACCTCTACGTTGTTTGATTTATGGGAGCACCGGGAAGAACTGGACCTCGTCCATTCGCGTTGTTGGAAGCACCCGACAACGCTTGCTTCAGCTCCGTCATGAGCTTATCCTGTCGTGTGAGATGACCTATAATGGCCTCTTGTTGCTCCTACAAGATCCTGACTGCTTCGACAACGTGCTCTTCTTCAGCATCATCAGGAGTCGCGCCCCGAACATGTCACGGATACCTGCAGCCGTGGACCGGCATGGCCTTGTTCCCCTTGTTGCGGGTATCACTAATAGAATCTTCGTGCTGAGGCTGATTTCCTTGAGCCTCAACGTTGTGTGTGTTGTCAACACCATTATCTGCCATTTTCAATGACTTTTATTAAGGACAAAAAATAAAAAATGTTAGTAATAGAAGCAAGGATCAACTCAATTACACAACTGTCTATGCCCCACGGTGGGCGCCAAACTGTTTACCCGTAAAACTGTATAATTGAATTTGTACATGGTTTATATACAAGTGAATTAATTTGATTCAAAAATAACAGATGATTTAGACAAAAATATAAGGCTTAGCCTTAAAATTAAGATAAACGGCAGATATCTTAGTTCCAGGCGCAGAGCTATCGGGAGCAATAATAACAGTGCAAGTAAGCAGGAAAATAAAATGTTATTTGAGCTTTTGATGAAGTATAATGCTTGTCAGAAAATTCGTGTCTTTACAATGATGATAGAGCCCACTATTTATAGTTACACCCAGGGAACAAGGTCCTAGGATTAAGCTCCTCTTTAATGACAATTATGAGGGTCATTGAAGAATGTGTAACGATGGGCAGTGAATGTCATATTCTCTGTGACGAATCATGCACTTAATGCCGTAGAATATTCTTCATTAAATGCTACCAAATGGCGGCATTTATTGTGTCTTTATGAGTATCATTCTCTACGATGACAGGCGAGATCATTGCCTTCGGGTTTTGTTATCTTCTGTCTTCGGTTCCACGAGTCGCTTTCTCATATGATCATTAAATATGAACATAGTTTACCTTATACGTTAGGTTGTTCCCGTTCTCATTCAAAAGGCGAAAGGGGTATTGTTTTCCTATAATAAAAGCTAAGGGAGTAAATTGGAATTCACTCCTCGATAATTTCAAACGTATTGTGTTTTCTAACCAACCATTCAATGGGACTCGAATTTTGAACAATATAAAAATAGTAGTACTGTATAGAATATTGACCGAAAATACTAGTGCGTGTGGGGAAAACAGTAAAATGAGGGGAATGGTGAAACAAGTAGTGAGTAATTGAAATGTGAGTATCACGTACCCATCCCAATCCACATTCAAAATCTAGGAGATGTGGTAATGGTATCCCCACATTAAATAGCAAATGGGGCCATCCTCGTCAGCTCCACGGGGTACCCAGCTAATGGGAACTCTTTTCTGTGGGTAATGTCGGGGCTTCCATTTGTTTCCATAAACAACTGCGCTATTACGAGTATCCTTGACACCATGGGAAAAGCTCCATTTTATTTTCTTGACAATCCATTATTAATACTAGTATTTTATAAATGGCCCATGTTGTCCACTCTCCTTCTCTATTCTTGAATTAGTCAGAGTTCTAAAATTAATGAAATTTATTTTTAAAAAAAAGAGTCAGAGTTCTGGTATATCCCGCGTTCACGCAGTGTCCAGAAAAGGGCCGCATTTCAAGAGGGTATAATATAAGTAGTCTACTCTGATGCAAGGATCAGTGATTGATTTCATGACTCGAACCCGTAATCTATAGATTACACGAAGACAACTTTAGCGTTGCTCCAAGTCTCTCCTTCTAAATGTATATTTATGAATGGAAATCAACTCAACGTTCACATGAATTTAATCCACTCCATAAATCCTCAAAAGGAAGAAGCATGTCTAATTTCATTCCTAATGTTAAGATTTTTGGCGCTGAACTTCCGAGAAGAATAACTAAGAAGAAGATGTACATAGGAAAAGGTGAAAGAACTGGATATTTCTAATTGTGCACGCTGTAGGGTTATGTCACGGGTTATTGGTTACGCCCCAAATGTAACAATTTGCAAAGCAAGCATTATTCTTCACAAAATATATATAAACAAGTGACATTAATTAAGGAGAAAAAGAAAAGCTAGCAAAAGATATAGAGAACTACGTGTTTGAAAATGAGAAGGTGGGAAAAGGTTGCCTTAGTAAAATTGTTTAACAAAAGATTGAAAAGGACATTGAGAAAAAGTTATGGAGAACTCATGTTTGTTTTTAAGTCTCCAACGACCATCTTGATTCCAACCAAGTCCACAAATAGCAACAAGTCCTAAAGGGCATAAAATTAAGTTGAAAACTAAAATTAACCCTAGCTAATGACTTAAGAGAAAATTATTGGGATCTTTACATAAATAGCCAATTGTATTTACTATTTACTTTTTAAAATCGGTATAGATAGATTATATACAATTATATACATTGTATACTATGGGCATCGACGGTTATTTATATTAAACTCTTCTTTCTGTAAAGCTGGACTCTTGTCGGCGGACGCACATGGTATTTAGACTTTGTAAAACTTTGAAAGAGCGACAAATTTGTCTTCTTAAAGCTTTCAAACATGGAATCAATCGCCGCCGTGTTTTGGTTTACAAAGGCGTTTTGACACTTAGCTGTCGACTAATTTATGTTGAACGCTATCCTGGACTTGCGTTGAGGATATTTGAATTGAATCTTTATACTATAAATTTCCATCAATAGCCTTTTCTATTTAAATTCTTGTAATAATGTCAAGGTGGATGTCAAGCTACAAGTTTTGAAATTGGTTAAAAGATTTAATTGGGAATTGCTTGAATCACCTGTTAATGCGAGGATGGAATAAATTAACTACGTAACAAATAGCTAAACACATAATACTAATTATCCCTCGTCGAGGGTTGAAGAAGAGGAGAAAATATTTTAGAACGGTAATGGATAAGATAAAACGGTAAGCGAAAAGATAAGCATAATGTATTTCATTTGCTTAACAAAATGACTATGTTTGATCCAATGACAGATTGACCAAATATGCAGGGCTTATCCAAAAAACACCCAGCCCTGCTTATGGAAAACCCCAATTAATAATATTTACATTCACAAAACAAATTTGCTCCCAAAAAATATTGTTGCAAACTTCTATTCAGATCTCCAATTTAGGCCATCAACAACTCGTTGCTTTCTTTTAGCCCCAGATTATTATCAAAATTGCTGGATAGATCCACACCTGATAGCACAAAATTTTCCAATCTATCCTTTTTCGGATAATCCAAGGATTGATTTCTTGATAATTGACCAATTGAGGCTAAAGCTAACAGCTCAGACTCATCAAGCCCTTTTGCTGGACCAAGGCTACACCTATCTGTTCCGTACTTCCCTAATGCATCTTTGAATTTCTTGATCTGCATAATAACAAATTTGCTATAAGAAACTATAGGACTCCTATATTTTTGGTCTTTGAGAAATTAAAATTCCAAAAATCTATATATTTTTGGAGGATCCGATAGGGTGCGGCAGCATTTTGGGCAACATAACGAAAAAAATAACAGGAGTTTTGTGTAACTTACTGTTGCATTAGTACAGCTGAAGCTACAGAGTTTGCCTTCTGCACCCCTATAAAATCTAAAGAAGGGCAAAACATGAATTCGAAGAGCATGACACATGGCTTTGAGTTCTTCATAGTTTACTTTGAGAAAAATTGCATCCGGGTTTGAATCAGCCAGTTGACATATCTAAAAACATTGAGAGAAAAAAAGGTGAGATGTTTGTAACACAAACAGGTGGAAAAGGAAAATAAAAGTCATCCTAGGTAAAATTAAACATACCTTAGGATGTAATGTCCTGCAACCTCCACAACCAGGGGAATAAAAGTCAATAATGACCAATTTGTCACCAGCATTTAACAATGAATCAACAAGCTCCTTTGCTGAATGGATTTCTAGCATGTTGGGTTTTAGGGTTTTTTCCCACCATCTTTGAGCTTTGCTTACACATATTGATGCTTGTGCCTAATAGTCAAAAAAGACTCAATCTTTGAACCCAAAAAAGGCTAAATCAATACATAAAAGAGAGTTACTAAAAAAAGTTTTACATACATTAATGGAGACGGGTTTTGGAGTTTTAACATTCCAATGGCTCAAACCAATCTGATTCCGTACATCCATAGATTTGCCCAGAAATTCATTGGGTGTTAAAGCTGTAATATTTAGAGCCCCAACCGAAGAGCGAACAGAAAAGCCTTTGTTTGTGTTGTTGAAAAAGCAATCGCAGGAACCAGAAACAGAAAATCCAGTTTTGAACGAACAAGCCATTTTTCTCTCCTAAAAATCTGAGGATTAGTCAAGAATTTAGCATCCAACAACAAATTCCCACAAAACCCACCGACCCTTTTGGATCAAGAATCAATTTCTTCGAATAAAACAAGATTAAAAGGAAAAAAATTGTCCGCTTTTTCAATAGGAAAAGTAACGATGTGTTCTTTTGGACCAGTATATGTTTTGGTGGTTGAGAGGTAAAAAAGGGCCAAAATAGATTGTGGCTTTGTGTTTCTCTCTGAAACTTATAAAAAGAGGCGAACAAATTGAAGAAGAAAAGAATGGTGGGGAAAAAGAATTATTAAAGGTCAAAAAGTGAAAAGGAAAAGAAAAAGGATTAGGTGGGGTCAATGAGTCAGATTTAAACTGTGGGCTTTATCCATAAACAAATTTTCCCTTTCCTTTTCACTTTCTTTTTTCCTTAATAATAGATTAACAACTCCTAAATTTCTGATTTTGGATATAGTAATTGATAATGCAGGCTATATGTCGGATCTGATTTGGGATGAGGAGAGGATTAAGGCTTTGTTTATTATTGTGCTTGCGTGTATTTGCGTTGGCATTTTCTTTTTTGGTTTTTTGTCATGTTTTAAAATTTGAATTAATTGGATTTACATAAGTGTTTTTAGAAGAAAAATATCCAAAAGATGGGCATCTGGAGCTTCGGTGGAGGAGCTGATTATTGCCATTATCGGTTTAGGATTTTTGGCAGTAAGTCACTGCATTTTCACCGCGTAGCTGACTGTGTCCTTTGCCAATTGGGCATATTTTGGATTTGGATAAGACCCCACCAAATCACTATTTACAAGGACATTATATACCGACAATATCGTATGTGGATGCACATTACTCTAGAAAAGAGAATGCAACCTTTATTTACGTTACTCATACGCATTGTCACAATAAATAAGATTAAAATACATATATTATATTATTATAATTGATTCATAGTAACCAGAAAAGAGTTTCTTAGTAAACTTCGTTCTTTTTCCGTTTCTCGTTTTAAAATAGGAACAGTTGTTAAAGTGTATCAACAAGTAGAAGATCAGAGAGAAGTGCTTCAACAAAACAAAATATTGCAATTGAAAGTTGAAGTAAAGTTTTCAATTGTAACGACCCAAAATTCAATTAGTCGTTATGACACATAACTTAATCCGTTAGGTAAGTCAGTTATCAATTATTCAATTTCAATGAAATTTAACAAGACAATTAAGTAAAAGAAAATATCTAAATCTTATACATTCTCCAAGAACTAGTAGTACAAATCATGAATTTCTAAGATTAGAATATACAAAGCTGGTATGAAATAAATACAACATCTGTTAGAAAATGTACATAAACAGATCTTTATAAATCCAAGGCTACTATGAACAAGAGGCAGCTACAACCGGAACACAGGTATATCTTCAAATCCAGCTCCCGTCAGTCTCAGCAACGTCAGCAGCCAACATTTGCACGCAAGGTGCAGAAGTGTAGTATGAGTACAACCGACCCCATGTACTCAATAAGTAATAAACGTAACCTTATGTTGAAAGCAGTAACGAACTGGACCAAAGGTCGGGTCCAACATCAATAGCCAACAATAATCCATAACAACGTAAAGCAAGTAATAAAAAAAGTAACTCAGAGATAAAATGCTCAGCTTAATCATGATTTCTGAAAATAGTTATGTCTTTCAAGTATATCAGTGAAAACCCAAATCGTTTATCGAAGTTGCCAAAAATATGAGTAAGTTTGAAAATAGTAATTTTCCCAAAAATCCTTTCAACAATAAATAAGATGTTTTATTTTCTTTCCAGATAGTCAGTGTAAACTACATCACCATGCCCATATGCCAATATGTATGAGAAGTCATGAATGACGTGATACGGTACAACATGAGGAAGATACATCTTTATGAGTGTATGTCATGTGTGCATGTCAATGCAATGTATCTCAAAGATGAACTCATGTACTCACACTCTCAGAATACTCAATCTCACTTTCTCACACTTTCAACTCATCATGATCAATCACTCAGTACCATACATGGCCAATCCGGCCCAGGGAAGATCCATCCCGGAATATATACATCAACTGACCATCAGTCACACAGTACTGAGTAGGGCCAATCCAGCCCGTGGGGAAGATCCATTCCAAGGTATAAATGCTTCGGACAAAGATCCATGTCCAGGGAAGATCCATCTCTTAATATAAATCAATCGCGCCCGCTGGGTGTTTGTGTAGACTCCGGAGGGGATCCTTCAGCCCAAGCGCTAAAATTCGCACGGACAACTCACGTGTTGCACGGACAACTCACGTGCTATAGTATCAATTATCTCAAAATCAGACCCTCGGCCTCACTTAGTCATCAACCTCTCCAATCTCTCGGGCTCACAATGACATGAACTAACCCAAAATGATGATATGATGTATCAATAAATAACAACAGAGACTGAAATATGATATGCAATGAATGAATATGACTGAGTATGACATTGCAATGTAAGCAAATAACTCAACAGCAGTAATTGCCTCAATGAGTTCCAATAGAATAATCATGTAGCCTAGACATGATTTCTAACATGAATCACAACTCGATAACTCTAGTACGTAGAGATTTCATAATTACAGATAAGTTCAGGTAACTATGCAGTACCACAGAAATAACTGAGTCATAGTTCACACAGTGCACGCCCGTCACCTAGCATATGCATCACCTCAACACCAAACACATAACACGTATAGTCAAGGTTCATACCCTCAGCTCCAAGATTAGAAGAGTTACTTACCTCGAACAAGACGAATCCAATGCCGGGCAAGCTAAACAATACTTTAAAAATTCCATTGCGCGTGTATCAACCTCCGAACACCTTCATATCTCCTAAATTCCACGCCAAATGATACGGAACTAGTCAAACAACGTGCAAATTAATAAAAATATACTCCAATGCTTGCAATTTAACAATTTATAAAAATTTCTAACTCCGCTCGAAAAATTGACAGTGGGGCCCACGTCTCGGAATCCGCCGAAACTCACAAAATTCGACAGTCCATCCAATTATGAGTTCAACCATACTAATATCACTCAAATTGTATTCAAAACTCAAAATTTCGCTTTATGAAATTATAGAAATTTCCTTCGATTTCTCTTGAAGATTCGATAATCATACACCAAAAATGAAGATTAATTAATGAAATATAATCATAAGAGAGTCAAGAACACTTACCCCAAGTTGTGTGAAAATATTCCTCTCCAAAGTCGCCCAAACCGAGCTCCAAAATCCGAAAATGGATAAAAATGTTGAACCATCGAATATAAGGCATTCTGCCGAGCGTTTCCGCATTTGCGGACACTAGGTCGCATTTGTGACCATCGCTTATGCGTAACAAGCTCGCATCTATGAGACAGCCTTGGCCAGCAGTGATCGCTTCTACGATGTCCAGGACCGCTTCTGCGCAGGTTCCTTCGCATATGCGGTTCCTTCCGCTTCTGTGATCAATGTCACTGCTTCTGCGATCGCGCTTCTGCGCGCAAAATTCCACATCTACGTCTCCTGCCCAGCAGTGCCCAGTCCATTTCTGTGAAGGGTTTCTCTCTTCTACTGGCCGAACCTGCGGTTCCTCATGCGCAGGTGCGAAGACACTAGCAACAGAAAAATTCTAGCATTTTCCTTAAGTCCAAATTTGATCCGTTAATCATCCGAAACTCACCCGAGGCCCCCGGGAGCTCAACCAAATATACCAACAAGTCCTAAAACATTATACGAACTTAGTCGAGGCCTCAAATCACATCAAACAACGCTAAAACCACGAATCATAACCCAATTCAAGCTTAATGAAACTAAGAAATCTCAACTTCTACATTCGATGCCGAAACCTATCTAATCAAGTACGATTGACCTCAAATTTTGCTCACAAGTTATGAATGACATAACGGACGCATTCCAACTTTCAGATTCAGATTCAGATCCCGATATCAAAAAGTCAACTCCCCGGTCATACTTCCAAACTTACATTCCCATTTTTAGCCAATTCAAGCCTAATTTTACTACGGGCTTCCAAATAATTTTTCGGACACGCTCCTAAGTCCAAAATCACCATACAGAGCTATTGAAATCATCAAAACTTTATTCTGTGATCGTTTATACATAGTCAATATCCGGTTAACTATTTCAACTTAAGCTTTAACCCTTGGAACTAAGTATTTTAATTCATTCTAAAACCTCACCGGACCCGAACCAATTACCCCGGCAGTCATACAACAACTGTAAAGTATAAATTAAGCAGTAAATGGGGGGAATAGGGCAGTAATACTCAAAATGACCGACCGGGTCATTACATTCTCCCCCACTTAAACATACGTTTGTCCTCGAACGTGCCAAGAGTTGTTTCCAAGCCATCACATCACTATTCCATCTTACCACACCTATACCCGGGGGTAATCCCACGCCATCCTATTCCATATAGGCGTGACAATACAACATAATTGAAGGTCATTACTTTAACTTTAGTCCGTAAAATTTAGGACCCAAATTTCCAACATCTAGAATTCTTTTCAAGACACGAATCTCACATCTGCACACTGTATGAGTCTGAACAAGATGTATCAAGCCATAACCATAACCCCAGATATAATCACATAACATACTACACAACTCGTATGCTCGCAGCACCATTCCCGATCACAACAACTACTCCAACTAACCTGGTACTAGTAGTAAACCCCATATCAAGCCAAACCTCATTCCAAAACCTTCGTACACTGCTGATAATAAAAGAAACACGCGGAATCTCGTAACCCCTTATCAGATCAACAAGTCATGGAGCTCTCTCGCCCCAACCAGAACTATAATCACTTTCTAAGCCGACTTTTAATGTCATCCTCCCAAATATACCATAATCAAACCCGATAGTACCCATTCTGGGTCCAATGACCATATATTATTAAACACAACTTTCCCACAGACATGCCACACCAATATAACTTAAGCCACAACTGTGCAATCCGTGTACCCAAAAATGAAAAATATCTTAGAGAAGAAAACTGTATTGCATGTTCAACAAGCACCACCACAACTGCAATGCTATAAGCTTATCATATATAGAAGAACCAAGACACACGAATCTAACAATGGTAACCAGCTCTTCTTGAGCTCACATTAACATCAACTACACGGCATGGTCACAGGCCTCCAGTCCCAACATATCATACAGGAGTAATTAAACAAGTTCACATGTATATGATAATGAAATAAGATTCTCATGCTTCTGGAATAGTATAAATAACACACCATAGTGTAGGCATATTTTAAGTCTACTATCACAACTAAAATCAGCAAGTTAACGCATAAATAGTAACTGCCAAGTTTTCTCAGGGAATTAGCCTCTTCATAACTTCAAGTATAGCCCAGATAGTTCTCCACAAAGGTATGAATATGAGAAACGTTATAACTTTATGATTAACAGTCAACTCTAGGCATATTATAACCTAAGCATTCATCCGAGTATGAATACTTGCCCCGATGCCCGCACATGGGCTCAAACCTCGCCTATATGCACACGCATAGCGCGTAGCTATCACAAATAATTAACGCAACTAGTACCTCAATTGAGTTTAAATAAAATACTTACCTCAAACAGGTTGCAACCCTGAAACAATATGCTTCTGAGAATTCCTAGTTTTCAAATTCACAGGACACATGAATCATCATAACTGATCTCAATTCTAGCATTCGAATGACTAACACACCTTTTATGCACGATCATCCCACGAGGAATACTTCCATAATTCTTCTGTGCCACATAGAAAAAATTCGAATACCAGTAGTCTAACAACCAGGTGAGTACTGCCATACCAATGAACATCCGTAAGTCAAAACACAATGCACCTTTTGAAATGCGCACTCTTCTCAGGGATTACCGATCAGTTATAACATTCATCTAAATATCTGAAATTGACCATTATGTCCAAAATTCGTGATCTTCCTTTCAAGAATGAACTGCCACCTTGCACATGTAAATCTAAATCCTGCACAACACACTACATCTATCATGTAAAAGCATGAGAATCGCATTATAAAATCTGAGTCACCAACATATTACATACCCGGTTAGTTAGAAACCTTTCTCTTGTTTCTTTCCAGGAGGAAATCACAATACACAACATGTTCCCCACACCGGTAGAAAATATCCGATTCAAACCATGGTAGAAACCATCAAGAACATTTTGAAATCTATTTTCACGTAACCAAGCTATCAGAACCGAATTCCTCTAACTCGATCAAGCCACGCAAGTCACCAAACCTAAGAATATTGTCACCAAAACATCTGTAGAGCCTCACCACATCATAATCACCCAAAAGAACCGAGCCCACCATTACCATACTGGTCTAGCCTACTACCCAGTTGTCCTATTTTCTTCGAGTTTCTTCTGAATTACCCTCAAGTTGACACTTCTCCTTGTTAGAACACTACGATTCTTACCCAAAGCTCACTATAAGACACCCTAACATAAAACCACACCGTCCTAAGGCCCATAAGCTGTTGTATTCTTTTTAAGCACCCCATAAATACCACAACCGAGACATTCACTCTGAAAGACCTTATGTGAATTTAAAATTGTTCCTCTTCCCTTTCTTATACTGAAATGTAGAATCCATAGTCATACAGAATTATCGCAAGTCCCGATACCATCCAATGTAAATAATTGATTCTAGCGATATACGATTCCGAAAAATTTTCAATTACCACTTATACATTTTTGAATCCATTAGCACCTTCTCGAGAGTCACCCATTTTGTTCAAATCTAAATTGCACCACCCCAAACAGGCTGAAAGACACATGCCCCATTAGCATAACAACACCCAAAGAAGTAACCATGCCTTAATACCACCGATCAAATTCATACTCTATGTGCACTACATCCTTCAGAAATAATAGCTCACGCATCCCATGATTTTTATATACTCCTAAAGTGCTATATAACTCGTATCCAGTCATTTAATTACTCGAGTCCTCCTCGATCTCAACCTCGGTAAGTCGTAACTGATCCATAAGTATGCCTCGGGCCAAAACTAATACGACACATAACCGTGCAATCAAATCATAGGTAGCAAACTCCCCCACTTGGATCAAAGTCATAGATCATGACATTCAATAACTCACAATACCCATACCGTATTATTGTCGTGATACTGCGGCGAGATTCGACTAAATTCTTCACAAGCTCATGTAACGCAACCCGTATAGTACCTCAATTTATCTGCTAAGCTCCCCTTTTATTTCTCTAGACAGTCAAGTCAACGTTCTCAACCAGATTCAAATTCAAATCTCAACACATACACCCTGCTGGTAGAAAAGAATCTCTCCACTCAATATTATAAGGAACACACTAACGTAGATTACTACGCAGGAAATAACCCACATGTTTAACCTCAAATTGGTATCTTGCTATACCCTTTCGCAGCCACAATTCTTACGCATTCCCTTAATCTTTCTGAGTTTGAACTCATTAACACGACATGAAAATCTAATTTGCTCCACAATTAAACTGTATGGCAGATCCTTCAATACATTCACAACTCGGACCGTACGCCACATCATAACGAAAATCAAGTACCCAATGGCCCTTTTTACATTCCAAGGAAACACTTCTCGTCATATTCAAACCATTTTACACATCCTGCAGTTACATCATACTTATCATATAGCCATTCATCCGCTCATCAAGTCACGAATTCCATTCATAGGGACACCACGGGACATATGAGTCCAATTGTACAAGTTACAACTGAAGCTACCGAGCCTAAGCTACGGTCTAAACCTGGCCTCAAGTCCTCCAGACTGGCCCATCACCAAAACACAGAATACACATTTCGAACCTCGTTCATGGAATCACAAGTCGGCGATGCACAGCTGATACCGAGCGCTCACATGCGCACATGAATGCATGGAAGGAATTCAAAGAGTTATGTTTCAAGCTGAATCAATTTTGCACGATAAGGAAAGAAAGATGGGAAATTATCCTAAATGTCGTGTAGCCTCTCGAAGATAAGTATGGACGTCATTATACCTATCCGCAAGACTCTACTAGACACTTGCTCATGACTTGTAGAACCTATAAACCAAGAGCTCTGATACCAACTTGTCATGACCTAAAATCCAACTAGTCGTAATGGCACATAACCTAACCCGTTAGGCAATCCAGTTATCAACTATCCAATTCCAATAAAATTTAACAAGAAAATTAAGTAAAAGAAAGTATCTAAATCTTATACATTCCCCAAGGACTGGTAGTACAAATCATGAGCTTCTAATATTAGAATATACAAAGCTGGTATGAAATAAATACAACATCTGTTCGAAAATGTACATAAATAGATCTTTATAAATCTAAGGTTACCATGAACAAGAGGCAGCTACAACCGGAATGCAGGTACATCTTCAAATCCAGCTCCCGTCAGTCTCAGCAACGTCAGCAGCCAACATTTGCAGCCAACATTTGCACGCAAGGTGCAGAAGTGTAGTATGAGTACAACCGACCCCATGTACTCAATAAGTAACAAACGTAACATTATGTTGAAAGTAGTGACGAGCTGGAACAAAGGTCGGGTCCAACACCAATAGCCAACAACAGTCCGTAACAACGTAAAGCAAGTAATAAAAGAAGTAACTCAGAGATAAAATGCTCAGCTTATTCATAATTTCTGAAAATAGTTCTGTCTTTCAAGTATATCAGTGAAAACCCAAATCGTTTATCGAAGTTGCCAAAAATATGAGTAAGTTTGAAAATAATAATTTTCCCAAAAATTCTTTCAACACTAAATAAGATGTTTCATTTTCTTTCCAGATAACCAGTATAAAATGCATCACCATGCCCATATGCCAATATGTGTGAGAAGTCATGAATGATGTGATACCGTACAGCATGAGGAAGATACATCTCTATCTATGTATGTCATGTATGCATGTTAATGCAATGTATCCCAGAGATGAACTCATGTACTCACACTCTTAGAGTACTCAATCTCACTGTCTCACACTTTCAACTCATCATGCTCAATCACTCAGTACTGTATATGGCCAAATCCGGCCCAGGGAAGATCCATCCCGGAATATATACATCGACTGACCATCAGTCACTCAGTACTGAGTAGGGCCAATCCAGCCCGCGGGGAAGATCCATCCCTAGGTATAAATGTTTCGGACAAGATCCATGTCCAGGGAAGATCCACCCCTCAATATAAATCAATCGCGCTCACTAGGGGTGTGTGCAGACTCCGGAGGGGCTCCTTCATCCCAAGCGCTAAAATTCGCAGACAACGCATGTGATGCACGGACAACTCACGTGCTATAGTATCAATATCTCAAAATCAGGTCCTCGGCCTCACTCAGTCATCAACCTCTCTAGTCTCTCGGGCTCATAATGACATGAACTAGCCCAAAATGATGACATAATGTATCAATAAATAACAACAGAGACTGATATATGATATGCAATAAATGAATATGACTGAGTATGACATTGCAATGTAAGCAAATAACTCAACAACAGTAATGACCTTAGTGAGTCCCAACAGAATACTAACATGAATCACAGCTCGATAACTCTAGTACATAGAGATTTCATGATTAGAGATAAGTTCAGGTAACTACACAGTACCACAGAAGTAATGGAGTCACAGTTTATACGGTGCACGTCCACACGCCCGTCACCTAGCATGTGCGTCACCTCAACACCAAATACATAACACGTATAGTCAGGATTCATACCCTCAGCTCCAAGATTAGAAGAGTTACTTACCTCGAACAAGACGAATTCAATGTCGGGCAAGCTAAATAATACTCCGAAAATTCCATTCCGCGTGTATCAACCACCGAATGCCTTCATATCTCCTAATTCCCACGCCAAATGATACGAAATTAGTCAAACAATGTGCAAATTAATCAAAATATACTCCAATACTTGCAATTTAACAATTTATAAAAAATTCTAATTCCGCTCGAAAAGTCGATAGTGGGGCCTACATCTTGGAATCCGACGAAACTTATAAAATCCGATAACCCATCCAATTACGAGTTCAACCATACTAATTTCACTCAAATCCGACTCTGCATCGGTAAACTAGAAAATTCGTTTTATGAAATTATAGACATTTTCTTTGATTTCTCTTGAAGATTCGATAATCATACACCAAAAATGAAGATTAATTCATGAAATATAATTACAAGGGAGTCAAGAACACTTACCCCAAGTTGTGTGTAAAAATTTCTCTACAAAGTCTCCCAAACCGAGCTCCAAAATCCGTAAATGGATAAAAAATATTGAACCCTCGAATATAAGATATTTTGCCCAGCGTTTCCGTATTTGCGGACACTAGGTCGCATCTGCGGCTATTTCATCTGCGTAACAAGCTCGCATAGCGAGACAACCTTGGCTAGAAGTGATCGCTTATGCAATGTCCAGGACCGTTTATGCGGTCGCGCTTCTGCGCAGGTTCCTTCGCATCTGCGGTTCCTTTCGCTTATGTGATCAGTGTCACCGCTTCTGCGGCCGCGCTTCTAAGCGCAAAATTCCGCATCTGCGGCTCCTGCCCAGTAGTGCCCAGTCCGCTTCTGTGAAGGGCTGCTCGCTTCTGCAGGCCGCACCTGCGGTTCCTCATGCGCATGTGCGAAGACACCAGCAACAGAAAAATTCCAGCATTTTCCTTAAGTCTGAATTTGATCCGTTAATCATCCGAAAACTCACCCGAGGCCCCCGAGAGCTCAATCAAATATACCAACAAGTTCTAAAATATTATATGAACTTAATCGAAGCCTCAAATTATATCAAACAACGCTAAAACTACGAATCATACCCCAATTCAAGTTTAATGAAACTAAGAAATCTCAACTTTTACATTCGATGCCAAAACCTATCAAATCATGTCCGATTGACCTCAAATTTTGCACACAAGTCATAAATGACATAACGGACGCATTCCAACTTCCAGATTCGGATTCCGATTCCGATATAAAAAAGTCAACTCCCCGATCAAACTTCCAAACTTACATTTCCATTTTTAGTCAATTCAAGCCTAATTTAACTACGGACTTCCAAATAATTTTTCGGACATTCTTCTAAGTCCAAAATTACCATACGGAGCTATTGGAATCATCAAAACTCTATTCTGGGGTCGTTTACATATAGTCAACATCCGGTCAACTATTTCAACTTAAGCTTTAACCCCTGAAACTAAATGTTCCAATTCATTCCAAAACCTCACCTGACCCGAACCAATTATCCCGACAGTCATACAACAACTGTAAAGTATAAATTGAGCAGTAAATGGGAGAACAGGGCTGTAATACTCAAAATGACCGGCCGGGTCGTTACACCAATATAAAAAAAAAAAAGACATTGGAAGGTTAGATAAAAGTGCTCTAATCATAGGTGGAGCTAAGATTTGAAGTTTATGAATTTGTGATTCTAGTTTGTTTAAGTTATTGGGTTATAAGTTAATAGTTTGTATATATTCAATAAACTTTTAAAATAAATATAGGATTTGAATGAAAGTTATTGGTCCGGCCGAACCCATATTTCGCATTCCTGCTCTATATTTGGCTCCAACAAAATAAAAAAATTAAAGATAGATGAGAAGTGCATCATCACACTGAAGATTGGAGAGAAGTCTCCAAAAGTCAGACGCATACACTTCGAATTATGAGGTGATGTTAGAAAATTAAAATCAAAGTTAGAGTAAAAACCAAATTTATTTAGGATTTGATATTTGATAGTTTATTCAATTTTTGTCCAGTTAAAATTTATAATAAGAATTATATACCAACAGGTTACATACTTTGTAGTCAAAGTAGATTTTATACTATCATATATATATAGATGCTACTATTACTTATTATTATTATTTTTTTGTGAAAAATATTAAAAAAATGTAGATTACGAGTGCATTATATTTCCTTTCAAGTTCAAATACAAAGGATCTGTTTTTGTGGTGCAAAAGAGTTAGACAATAAGCAGCCTTATATTTCTTTTCTTTTTTCCTTTAACTTTTTTTTGATGCGTTAAAAGTTTTCAATGGAGGAGCATCAACGTGTGTTGTAAGAACTAAAAACACACATTTGAAACTAGACCTACAATTTACCACCCATCCCTTGGGCCATGAATACATTCTAGAAATCCTTTTGTCCAATTCAAGTATTGCGATGACAAGAACGAAAGAGGCAACTCCACAAAAAATAAAAAGAACTCATATGTGGCGTGAATTAAAATGTCTCGAACGTGGTAAATATTTCTTGCACTGAAGCTGAGTTTGACCATAATTTAGGCTTAATGTGATATAAAACTTCAGTTTAAGGCCTTCAAATGCTGAAGTCAATCAGGCAAAGGATTAGGGTGAAATTAAAAAATAGTCAGATTTAAAAGTGCTAATTGAAAAATAATTATAGTTTCAAAAATAATCGAAATTTAGCTACTTTTTATGTAAAGATAAATCTGAACGAAAATAATGTTCCAAATCCGAAAAATATTTCAGTATAATATACTGGTCTGGCATAATATGCTGGATATTCATATACATGTGCACCAATCTCCAGTATATTATGTTGAAACTTTCCATGTTACAGCAAAATAGTAGTTATTTTTTAATGACTTTACAAACGCTGATTATTTTTCAATTAACAGTCCAAAAACTATTTAGCGTGTTCTATTTTCACCAAAGATTATGTATATATAAAAAAAATAACTAGCGAGAATCTTGTGTTTTGTGCTCAACGACTTTTCAATCTCATATGTTTACTTGAAGTACTGCATGCATAAAGAAGTCCATAAAATATGGAATTCCTGACTGATTCAAATCAATGCATTAATTTCTTGGTACCCCATTCAATTAAGTACTGTCAATGTGTGCTTTGAAACCTGGTGTAGATATACTGGTGATCTTAGGTTAATAGGTTACAAAATAGCCCAAAATGTAGAGCAGCTGATTCAAGGGATGCCCATTTTTCACGTTAAAAGGAAAGGCATCAGTCCGGACAGCAAGAGAGGCCTAAGCCGTATCATCAATATTAATAATATATTTAGGTAACTATCCAAACTTTGACTGGATGAACGATGAATATGTCTTAATGGATAGAACCTAAGATAACTTAGACAAAGTATTTTGAGCTAAACTGGGCTAAAAGGATGCAAGCCAACAGATTGATCTAAGCCCGCCGTAGTGTCTTAAAACAATACTTAATTCTTCAACTACAAAATAAATTAAAGAACCAAAATAATCAATGTTGTAAAACAATTGGCCAAATGGTTACAAGTAACTATTTAAGAAGTGGTCTTGAGTTTGACAGATAGGATTATGACCCCCTACTTAACTCATATTTGATCCAAATATATCTTAAGCGCGATAAATGAGTAATTTTTATGAGTGATTATTCAACTTTGTATTCATTACACAAAAGTCATTTTTCTTCTATTTGTTACGTAAAAATCATTCAACTTTGTGTTCATTATTCAAAAGTCATTTTTTTTCTTTTGTTACACAAAAATTATTTTACTTTGCGTTATTTATCAAAAAAATCACATTTGCTAGATTTTATAATACTTTTATTTGAAAAGTCTATTATGCCCTTGACATTATAAATCCTCTCATTTATGTAACACCTTCTATATTATATACAATTTAATATATTTTCACCTAGGTTTTTTACTTATAATTAAAATAAATTTAAATTATTTTATTTATTATTTTTATAATATATCGATACATTTACTTTTTTCACAGCACTTAATTTGTTTAATCATATTCAAACATGAACATATTTTAATATAAAAATAATAAAAATATTTATCTTTTAATATTTACTTGAAATAATAAAAATAGATTTTTTAACAAATGGTAGTTTTTTTATAGTTAATAAGAATTTTAGAAAAAGTTTCAAAGATATTTGTGTTTAATATTAAGTTTTTAAAGCTTTATCTGTTAATATTATTTATTTAAAAGTATTAATCCGATGTATCATTGTGCTAAATGTAAGTATTTTATTTATTGGATTAATGGGTATGGTTTGGCTGATAAATCAATGAGCTTTGATTTTATAATTTTTATTAAAAATATTTCATTAAGCATGGTTAAGAATGTGGACTTGAGATTTGTTCACGGCAATGTTGCCTACAAATTTAATAATGCTACTAATTATATATTTTAAAAATTATATTATAAAAATAATAAATAAAATAATATTAAGTTGTTTTAATTATAAGTAAAATATATGGGTAAAAGTATATTATATAGTATATAATATAGAAGGCGTTGCATAAATGGGAGGATTTATAATGTCAAGGGTATAATAGATTTTTCCAGTGAAAGGTTTGTAAAATCTGGTCAAAGTGGCTATTGTGATAATTAGAGCATATTAAAATAATTTTTGTGTAATAAAAGAAAAAAAAAGTGATTTTTGGGTAATGAACACAAAATTGAATAATTTTTACGTAACAAAATAAAGAAAAGTAATTTTTAGGTAATGAATACAAAGTTGAATGACCTTTCATAAAATTTACTCCGCGATAAATCATGTACACCATATATCCATTATCCATATGGTGAACATAGAATTAAACTTGTGAAGTAGCTTTGGTTCCTTAGGGCTGATAAATTGGACATGGGAAAAGAAGATATTTTGTTTGAAGAACAAGCTAAGTATGGTGGAAACGTTATGGGAGGAGAGCACAAGAGGTCCAGTACATTACATAATACAGGAGAAGCTGATCCCTTGTTTGAATTTCAGTCCTCATACATGGGATTTTGTGGATATATTTGGATTTGGTTATTGGGTCCACACTGGATAAAATGTCTTTGCCCATGGTTTTGGAACTGCTGGTTTCCACGCCGAGGTTTCTGTTTCTTCTATAATCATTTTCCCTTCCTCTGTACAGATTAAGATGCAAACTTTCAACAAAAACAATGTCTTCTCATGCAATAAATGAGAGAGTTATAAATACCATGCTGAACTTACTCTACTTAAAATATTGTATCTTAATAATTTTTCCCCGTGAACTGATGTCTGGTACATCTTGTTAGCAGGGTGGGCATAATACCGGCCGAATCAAAAAAATCGGCCGAACCATAAATTTCGATTTTTCGGTTTAATCAGTTTTTCGGTCGGTACACAGTTTTTAAATTATTAATTTTCGGTTTTTTGGTACGGTTTACGGTTTTGGTGTTTCGGTTTTCGGTTAAACCGAAAAATCAAAATTTTGGATATTAATTAAGAAAAATAGGTTTGAACATGTGAGTTCTTTTGGGAGTCCAAAACTTATTACCCATTTTAGGCTGAAGCCCAATAGTCCAATACCCATTTGAACTTTGAAGCCCAATTTACCCAAACTTACTATACTGTACTGATAGTCTGATTATACGTTACACACTTACACTTAGACCTTAGTCACTTACTTCCCATTTTCCAAAACCTAAATCAAAAATTAGATTTAGGGTTCTTCCTTAGCTCTGTCTCTGCTGCGACTGCTGCGAGCCTGCGACTACTGCCTTCTTCCTCAGCTCGGCTGTGACGCCTTCTTCCTCAGGTTAGTGCGACTTCTTCTGAGTTCTGAGTTGAGTTGGGTCCAATGTCGTTTTACAGTTTTGCTCACTGTTATTGTCATTTTGGCAGAACTTTCTGATAGAGTTTTTGCTGGAAAAGGTGTTCAAGATTTTTTTGGTTGATTTTTTATTAAGATAAGGCTTCTTTATTTGTGTTTTAGTTCTTTTTTTCCTTGGAATAATTTTGAACAATTCTTTTCCTTTTTATTGTTGCAAAAAAATGTGATTGAGAAAACTCTAGTATATGAAAGCTCAAAGTCAAGTTTATGTTTATGAAGAAAGAAAATGTCTTAGTCTATGGCGTCGTAGTAATTTTGTTAATCATATCACGTTAACTCTATTTTTCCGATTTAGATGAGAATGTTCCTGTTATATCTGGATTTGAGATCTTTTTTTAGGGTGGTGTCTGTCTCCACTAATAAAAAACCAATCTTTTTTGAGAAAACTATATTCAATCAACAAGCAGCAACATCTCTGAAGTTAAGGACATTTCAATTAGTACTTCCTCTTTTACTGCTGTGTTCTGTTTGCGCTGAAGGCCTCCTTATTCTCTGTGTGCTTGTTCTCTGTTCTTGGTTTCATTTATAGTGTAGTTTCAAATATCCTCCTCTTTAGTGATCGCCAAAATGTTACACTAGTTTCTTTTGATGACTTTGCAGTTTGCAGCATTTCCAGGCTTGTTTATTGCATGATAACTGAGAATATATCCTCAAATACCTGGGCACCTTCTTGTAACGGTGGCATGATTCCTGAACGCAGAAGACAAGAATGGGATGTTGTCTTCTCAAGTGTATCCCAGCTACGGCGAAGAAATGTGTAAATTTTTTGTTAGGGATATATGAGGCTCTAACTTGCACTAACTAGTTCACACACTTTCTCCATATGTCTATCGTGTGTCAAATTTCATCTGAATTGGCCTTACTTCTTGGGTTTTAGTGCAGAGACTTCATAGTTCATAGCTTTTTGTTTGCCAAAGGAGTAGGCAAAAGTTGCTCACCTAAATTATGTTCAAGATGTAGTATGGTATGTTCTTGGTCCCTCGATTGCTTAGTTAAACTCTTATTTATTTTGAAATTAGTTTCAAGACCTGCTTTAGAAACTATTAGCCTGTAGATTTTGAGCATTTAGCTAGGACTAGGATACATATTTGAGAAAATTGTAAGGAGAGTACGAAAATACTGGCTATCAAGTACGAGAGAGAGAGCTAAATGCTTGTGAAGTTGTACCATATTACAAAGTGTGGTGAGTTAAAAGGATTACAAATGACATTATCTGCATAGATGATCGGATTACTCACCGAGGTTGGGTTATTTTTATCTTTTAAATGAAATTTTCAGTGTGTACCTTTGATTGAGTGCGCTTCATTTAATTCAATTTCTGTTACCGCAATTAATCCTCAATTAGGAGTAATTGATGTGTACTTTTGGTCCTGTGTTGGAGAAAAATGATGATTTTTTATCATTCATTAAACATCGTCATTATCATGAGAGTGATATTGTCAGCAAATAAACAATGGCATGAGAACTGACAATATCACTCTGCCGATGTCTTTCTCTGTTGCCTCCTTTAAGAGAACTCTATCTCAAAATGATAATTTACTGGGCTAGACGAACAACAAATAAATTCCAACCTTGTTTATTGCACGAGAACTGAGAATATCGTCTCTGTTATGTGCAATGGTTGTTGGACCAATATCTGCTTTTCTATTCATTCATTATGATAATCTATTTCCTTTTTCCATAGAAGCATACAATTTCTTTGAACCGTTTAAAATCGAAAAAATAAATCGGAAATAACCAAATCGAACTTTGAAAAAACCGTACCGAACCGTAAATACTTTGGTTTGATTTGGTTATTAATATTACAAAATTAAAAACCGATAAACCGAACCGTACTTTCATAATAACCGACCGAACCGACCGACGCCGACCCCTACTTGTTAGTATCACCAAGTTCGAAACCGGACAATCAGAGACCTAAAGAAATGTTATTTCAATAAAACAAAACATAAAATAATTTTCTAGCCCATAAGTTGCTTGTATATTCTTAATAAATTTAATCCCCTCTTTGTTGCCTAAGATTATGGATTACTTCCTTTCAGGATAAAACGAAAAAACTATTCTGTAATACTAGCAATCGAAATTACAAAACTTCAGCGAACTCAACAAACAGAGCAAATCTCACTTGACACTTATATGTTTGTTTTGGAAAAACTATGCAACAATGTAGAGAAGAGATGAGAAGTTTTCAGATTTTTCTATATATAAAAATGAGGCTAAGCTTCTAAATTTATAAATAATGAAAGGGCGAGATGAAGAAGTGCAATCCAAGAGGTGACTCTTCCATTTTTTCATTCACACCCTTTAGGAAAAAAACCCAACAATTACCCACATGAATGGGGAATAGCCATATGTATGAAAACATGCATAAAAACTGTGTGATTCGTAAGCAAGGATTAATCGCATCTGGATAAGTAGGTTTCCGTTTGAACTTTCCGTAGTGAACTTATATCGGATATACTCGGTCAATCAGTAGATTTGATATCTTTGAATCGTCGAACTTTGGTGTATACCTAGACAACTATAAGTCACACAATCATCCCTTAACCGTCTTTGGTTCTCATTGTTGTGTTCGTTTCGGCTATGAATACCGCCTGGTTTCATAGGTACATAGAGAATTGGCCTTACAGAATTCTCCTTGAAACGGCTAATACTTCACACTTACATAGGTGAGTCCTAAATATGTTATCCCGTAGATACACTATTTGATATACCTCGTATCAAACTTAGAAACCACTAAAAAGTCTTAACGCTTTATCCATGGTACAAAATATTGTCTCATCACGAGAATGGACCAACAAAATTTTATTTGACAATGTTGAACCGTCATTAATGACTTTTCTTGATCTCCTTGAACCTAAATCTTGGGATCTCCAGTCTTCTAAGTAGAGTTACCGCCATAATGACTTGTCCTCGGCCATAGTGTCATTCCCCTCGATAATCTTTCAACTACCTCTCTAATTAGGCCTTTTGTAAGTGGATCCGACATATTATCGCTTGATTTCGCGTAGTCAATTATGATAATTTCCCTAGAGAGTAGTTGTTTAACGGTTATATGCCTTCATTGTATTTGATGAGATTTTTCGTTATACATAATGCTCCCAACCCTTCCTATTATCGCTTGACCATCGCAATGGATGCATATAGATGCCAATATTTTGGGCTACGATAAAACTTTTTCAAGAAATTTCGGAGCCATTCAACTTCTTCCCGGCCTTGTCTAAGGCTATAAATGCAGCCTCCATTGTAGAGCAGGCAATGCACATTTATTTAGATAATTTTCAAGACATCACTCCTCTACCGACTGTAAAAATATATTCACTTGTGAATTTATAAACACTCAAAATGGTGATCTAATTTGCATTACTATACCCCTCCACTACCGCGGGATACTTATTATAGTGCAAAGCATAATTTGAGTATATTTCAAATATCTCAAGACTCATTTCATTGTCATGATAGTTCAATGTAAACTTCCTTATGATGTAGACTAATACGTCTTGACTTTCTATTGCATATCAGATTATTGACTACACTTAGTGTAGCAATATTATATCATAATAACAACTGGAATGGTTGGCATTAGTTGTGGCCACAACTTTTTAATATTTAACACATTTCGTGACTACTCCGTTTTTTACTAGCATTTGTATTCTATTTATTCATATTCCATAAATAGAATACACGTCTATACAAATTACAAATTATAACACCTTCATTCATGAAAATCCAACTTGCTATGGATTTTTATCATTTTCATCGTTTGATTCACCATATTATAGACCAACGTATTAATACATCCGTTCAAGAACAGTCATGTCCATACAAAAACGTACTGACGTATCTTTTCACAAAATGTCACAACCTTCGAAGTAACATCCTTTCGTAAAAGAACTAAACAATATAAAGAAAGAAAACAAGCTTTCGAGAAAGGCATGTGACCAACTTCCGAATTGGTAGTTTCATCGACTAGTCTTCACTAAGACTGAACAAGTAATGCATTCACCGACTACCACATCAATATCTATTAAAGATTTGTGGGGTCCAAAAATTATCATCTTGTTTGTCTAAATAATACAAGCATCATATCTAACATTGGCTTTTGTCATGCATAAGCTAAACGTCCCCACATTTTAAATATTTCATGTGCCTTTTCTATTATTCGTTATCTGTTACATATCATCCACATATAGACAAACAATGACTACATGATTTGGAGTATTCTTAATGTAAATACATTTGTTTACACTTATTAATTTTGAAACTATTTGACAGTATTATTTGGTCAAATTTCGCATGTCATTGTTTGAGTGCTTATTTTAGTCTATAAAGAGACTTAACACGTGTGTACACCTTCTCTTCTTTTTTAGGAACCACAAACCCTTGGTTATTCCATGTGGATTTCTTCCTCCAAGCTCACTTTCGAGAGTCTCTAGATCCAGATCCCCCATAGCATGTTCAGCATGAGGAATGGTTGGCGGAGCATCAGGATTTCCTTGATCCATTCTCAAGATCTCAGGCTCCCCCTACCAACTCGCTCCCGGTGACATTAGGCACTACCTCATTTGGACTAAAAAGTATATAACTATCCATAAAATAAATCATTGCAAATAATAATTTAAAAAGGTTGTCTTCACATCCATTTGATGGATTTCAAGACCGTGTACCGTAGCAAATGCTATTAACATTCATATGTACGTAATACTCGTAACCGACGAGTATATGTCAAAATAGTCAAGGCCTTCTCGTTGTCTACACTCGTTGACAACAAGTTTTGACTTATACATGTCAATAGTTCCATCATCCTTTATTTTTCTCTTAAAAATCCATTTTGAATCTAACCGTTTGTACCCTAGAGTAAGATCAACTAACTCCCAAGTATGGTTAATTAATATGGATTCTATCTCATTATTGACTGTATTTTTTCAAGAAAGACATAACTTCTTTAAACGTTTGAGGCTTTCCAACAAGATTATTAGAAAATCTAGTCCAAAGGAAGTAGTTATCCTTTAAAATTTACCACGTCTTGGATTCACCTCATTTAGTTACTTAGATTTTTCACTAGATGATTCACATTCCTTTTTATAAGGATAAATATTCTCAAAGAATTCGGCATTATCTGATTCTATCACCATATAAATATGAATCTCCTGATTTTCTGATTTGTGAATCAGAAATCGATATGCTTTACTGTTTGTTGCATATCCTATGAAAACACAATCAACGATTTTCGGTCATATATCTACCCTTTTAGGTTTAGGACTTGCACTTTAGTCAAATACCTCCACACTTTGAAATATTTCAAGTTGAATTTTCTTCATATTCTTTTTTCATATGAAATGGATTGTGTTTTGCTATGGGAAACTCGATTGAATTTAGTTAGTTGTATGAATGACTTATGTAACGACCCTGCCGATCATTTTGAGAGTTTTAGGCCAAAACCCCTAATTATTGCTCCCTTTATTTCATTTTATGGTTATGTAACTGCCAGGAGGATTTGTTTTTGGTTTCGGAGTGAAATGAGACACATAGTCCCTGAATTGGAAGTTTAAGCTCTAAGTATTGACCGTAGCTTGAATTGTGAAAAGACGACTCAAGAATGGAGTTTCGACGGTTTCAATAGCTCCGTAGTGTGATTTTGGTCTTAGTAGCGTGTTCGAATATTGAATTGGAGGTCCGTAAGTCATCTTAGCGTCAAATGACGAAAGTTGGAAAGTTGGACCGGGAGTGAACTTTTTGATATCGGGGCCGGATTCTAATTTCGAAAGTTGGAGTAAGTCCGTAATGTCAATTATGACTTCTGTGAAAAATTTAAGGTCAATCAGACTTAATTTGGTAGGTTTCGGCATCAGATGTAGAAGTTTGAAGTTTTAAAGTTCATTAGGTTTGAATCGATGTGCAATTCGTATTTTTAGCATTGTTTAAGGTGATTTAGAGACTCGACTAAGTTCGTATGATATTTGTCACGACCCAAATCGCAGGGCCGTGACGGGCACCCGGTGCCTTACACAGTTGATAACCAACATAACATATCTTTCTTATCATACTGTCATGGGTAAGTGGCCCAGAAGGGCCGTCATGAGACAACAGGAATAAAACATAAGGGAATACTAGACATAGGACGATCCAACATGATATAGAAACTTATACATGTGACATACGGGCCTATAAGGCCGACATGATCATTTGTATACTCAAGACATAGGCCGATAAGGCTATACAATTATCCATATATATGTCATCAGTCTACAAGCCTCTAAGAGTACATAAATGTCATAAATGTCGGGACAGGGCCTCGCCATACCAATAAATACATATTCAAATCATACTGACCAAATAGGTAACTCCGGAGCAAGTGGAGTGCACAAACACCTTTTGCTGAGCTGATAGACAACTAGGAGAACTCTCAACCTGTCTATCGGGACCTGCGGGTATGAAACGCAGCGTCCCCAGGCAAAAGGGACGTCAGTACAAATAAAGTACCGAGTATGTAAGGCATGAAAGAAACATGGAGTAAGGAACTCAACCTGTAAGTCTGAATAGCTCTGTGAATTATGAAAATATTTATAATTTCATGCATGTGCATATGAGTGCCATACCATGCATAAGTATATGCGTACATAATATCATCAAGCCTCTGAGGGCATCCCATCATATCATCTCAGCCACTGTGGGCGAAATCATCAACGTATACTAGCTGATCAAGTGGTGTTGCGTATATAACGCCATAACCTTTCCCCATATCCCATATACATATAATATATGCGTATATAACGCCATCTGGTCATGGGTCAATGTACATGTATAAATGAATGCAATGCATGATGAAGTAAGTCAGTAAGATTTCTAGGAATGTCATAAGCTCAATATACCTTCAGATAAACTTTATCAACTTACGTATTTTTCTGATACCCATGAACAAAAGATATAATAATAGGACACATGGGGAATCAAGAACATAGGCACCCCTAGCACTTCTATGAATATGGTCATTTATGAAAGTTCCGCGTTTGTATGTTTCATTTGTATCATATGGATCATGCCAAAAGGAAAGAATGGATAGCCTTAACATACCTTATCAAAATATTTCCAATCACCAAGTTGAACTCGCCTCTTCGTACCTTAATCTACAACAACAATAATAATACTATCATTAAGTTACGAAAGGTACAACTATCGCACAACGAACGACAAACTTATTTTGTATTAAAACGGGCAACATCTCCCCTATAATCCTTACTTCCTTCAAATTCAATATAACAACAAACACAACAATATCAACATGTATACATTATTTTCCAACCTTATATACACCACAAAATACTACAAAACAGCCCAACACACCCCAATCTCTTCATACACAAAACGACCACCATAGTAGTGTCAAACGGATCGAAAATATTACGACGAACGACCAGCCCACCACCCTGCATTTATGTGGTGTTTCTCCACAATCTTACTCCTCCAAAACTCCACAAAATAGTAGTAAAACACGCATCCCAATAGCAACACAAATTAATCCACAAAGCAGTCCGCTATAAAAGAATAACTCGAACTCACGGCTACCGATCACCGTCCCGTGAGTTCAAACTATTAGAAAACTAATTTATCAACCTTCCTTGATATTTAAATGCTTAAATACAGAAAGTACAAGTTTTCTTAACTATGAATTACCTTCCAAAACTCAAACTACAAAGAAAAAGAGAGGCGATATAGCGATACTTACGTTGTAGGGATCGTTTTCATGTTATCATTTCTTGATTCCGTGCCCGAGATGATAATCTTTTTTGAAGCTCTTGCAGAGAGCTTAAGAGTACATTTATAGGTCTTATTTGGTTGTGTGTTCTGGAAAATTGAAGAAAGAAACGAGATAAGGATATAAATATCCATTTTGTTTGAAAAGTCAAAAGGTGCTACTTGGCACATTCGTCCTTCTTCCAATACTAAAAACATTTTATATGGGTATCGTATGAATGAACGGTTAAGAGTGTTGGAAACTACATTCCAAGACCTTCAATTTGGTATATAATATGTCCCAAAAAGACCTCATATAGTACACGGAATATATTTCTCAAAATACTCTGTTACAAGACAAATTCTTAGTCGGTTTTTCCGCAACTTTAATCCGATTTTTCCCAAACTTCATATTTTCTATGAAAACATCATATATAGCCATATTATGAATTTACAATCATTTAAATAATAATTAACAAGTCTTATATTCATTACATCACCTTGGAATGTACAGGGTGTAAAAATCTTCCCCCTTTAGAAACATTCATCCTCGAATGTTAAACTCCTAGAAATCTATAGAAATTTTGGCAGAGTCTCCTCTGTAACGGTACTGCTACCAACCTAAAGGCTGTGATGTATCAGTCTGATCCTCATCCGAAAGTGGAAACAAGTGAGGATACCTAGTCTTCATTTCTTCTTAAGTTTCCCAAGTCATCTCCTCCACATTATTGTTAATCCAAAGTACTTTAACCGAAGCTACATCCTTAGTTATTAATCTCCGAACTTGTCTATCTAGTATAGAAATGGGAGCTTCCTCATATTATAAATGCTCTGTAACCTGAACATCGTCAACTGGAATGACTTTAGAGGATCTCTAATACACTTACGAAGTATAGACACATGAAATACTGGATGTACATACTCCAATTTGGAAGGCAAGTCTAACTCATATGCTACTTGTCCTAATATTCATATAATCTTATAAGGTCCAATGTACCGAGGGATAATCTTTCCTTTCTTACCGAATCTCATAACGCCTTTCATCGGTGATACCTTTAGGAATACCCAGTCGTCTACCTGAAACTCCAAGTATCGTTGTCGATTATCTACATAAGACTTCTGACGATTCTGTGCTTCTAATAACCTTTACCTTATAAGCTTAATCTTCTCAACTGCCTGTTGTACCAACTCTGGTCCTACTAACTTAGTTTCCCCAATCTCGAATCATCCTATAAGATACCTACACTTTCGTCCGTAAAGAGTTTCGTATGGAGCCATCTGAATACTGGGATGATAACTATTATTATATGCAAACTCAATAAGTGGAAGATGATCATCTCATCTACCCCTGAAGTCCATCACACAAGCCCGTAGCATATCCTCCAGTGTCTGAATAGTACGTTCAGCCTAACCATCTATCTGGGGATGAAATGTTGTACTAAGACTTACCTAAGTCCCCAATCCTTTTTGGAAGGATCTCCAGAAATTACCTGTAAACTGAGCACCTCTATCTAAGATAATAGATATAGAGAGACCATGAAGTTGTACTATCTCTCTAATGTAAAGCCTTGCATAATCCTCTCCTAAGTAAGTAGTCTTGACAGACAGAAAATATGCTATTTTTGTAAGTCTATCGACAATAACCCATATAGCATCGAACTTACGTTGGGTACGAGGTAAGCCTATGATGAAATCCATATTAATCACTTCCCATTTCCAAGCTGGAGTCTCTATAGCCTGTAACAATCCACAGGGTTTCTGATGCTCAATCTTAACCTGCTGACAATTAGGGCACTGAGCAACAAACTCTGCTATATCCTTCTTCATTTCGTCCCACCAGTATATTCCCTGATATCATGATACATCTTCGTCGCTCCTGGATAAATAGAATAACAAGAATAGTGAGCTTCTCCCATAACTTGCTGGCGCAACCCTGCCATATTAGAACACATAATCGACCTCGATATTTGAGGACTCCATCTATTGTAATCTCAAATGGTGTATTCTCCTTTTGAGGGGATGTATCTCTGTGATGAGCTTGCATAGGATCCTCATACCGGCGTTCCTTCACTTCAGTTACTAAAGAGGATGTTGTTGTGTCCTGAATAGTAACTCTGGTATCACCTGAGTCCAGTAATCGAACTCCAAGACTAGATAGCTGATGAATCTCATGGTCTATCCCACACTTCTTTGGCTGTAAATATGACAGGCTATCCATAGATCTATGGCTAAGGGCGTCAACTACTACATTCGTATTCCCCGGATGGTATAAAATATCAATATCGTAGTCTTTCAGTAGCTCCAACCATCTCCTTTGGCATAAATTCAATTCCTTTTGATTGAAGATATATTGAAGGCTCTTATGATCCATATAGATATCAACATGAATGCCATACAAATAGTGCCTCCACATCTTTAGTGCATGAATCACTGCGGCTAACTCTAAATCTTGGGTCGGATAATTCTTCTCGTGCTTTCTTAGTTGTCTTTAAACATAAGCAATTACTTTTCATGGTCGTTCTGCCACTTGTTGCATGAATACATGGCTTATCTCATTGCCCACAAATACTAAAATTTCCTGTAACTCATATGATCTCCAATATCATCTTTTGATTTTTTTTTCCGTTCATTAGCCACGATAGGTGCCACTTTCTTATGGAGTGCATACAATGTTGTTGTGAGACTGTTGTTACAAAACCATTCTTCCTTATGTCACTATGCTTAAGTTAAAGCCTTCTTACTTCTTCCCTCAGCTAGTCTTGCTTTGTAGTACTTAAGAGCGACCCTTTGACTCCTGTAAAGTTGCGAGCTTATTACATCGTATACCCAAAAGAATATTTGATGTTCTTACTCACCTATAATTATCCTTAATTACTTACCTCCGCGCCTTTGTGCTCGTAAGGTTGATTCTGAACTGAATATTTTGACTGTCTTCTTAGTGGCACCATTTGTTTTTCGTAACACTTATACGGTACCTTTAACAACCCCAACTCCTATATGAATATTTCTCAAGGATTACGATGTCATCATATTTGCGAGACTGAATTCCCTATGTTGGGTTTCACTATGTTTATCTTGCATAACCTGCCGATTTGTCTGTATGGCTAGGCTCTTCCTGAATCAACTACTAACTACACGTTAGTCCATTCTCATATCTATATTCTGCGTACTCTCTCTTGGGTTATATCCTTTGTCTTAACTTACCCCACACACTGGCTCCTTATGTATATAGTGTTCATTTGCACTTATTTATCAATAGCATCTAGTGATGGAACCCTTACTGTCTTTCCCCGTCGTTATGCTTACATAATGTTCTGGAGTCGTATCATATCTGTAGGATCTGAATAAATACAATCTCATTCCTTTCGCCTTTCTACCACATTCTTCCTTTACTATTCCACAATTACCTTAACCACATAACTCTGACTTAATACCATATCATACCATCTTCCCCCTTTAGGGGAGTACTAACATTTATTGCTATGAAGATTTACCTATAAATATTTCACCTCATCATATTTGGCGTCTTTTCACATCTTCACGGACTCTTACTTGCCTTGCGGTAACCCTTCTATACCAAGGATATTTAATTTCTTACATACAAAGGTGACACCTAGTGTAACTGGCTCACTTAGTCCCTTAAGCTTAACTCTGCACACAACACTTGTTTTAGGGAAGCGTCTTCCCGAATGGCCTTTAAAGGTTATTCTTCTGTTGTCCATTCAATTATCGCCGGAACGCGATCTCTGAAATTCTCACGATGTCAACTATTATCAAATCCTTTGGTCCCGAAAATTCATGTTCAGTTTATCTTATTCACTAGCCCATACTAATTTCTACTCCGGGCGTCTAACTTTTCCTTCTGGTAATCACGTATGAGTTACCAACTCATTTCTCGAAATGGGGACATGACAGCTTATACTCTTTTATTGTCTCAAGGCCTATAACTTCTTGTCTTTTCTTTCACTTGACTGTAGAATCTGTAGTCCTGTCATATTTTTATTTACCGTTATCATTCATTTATCACATCTTACTCATAATGCTTCATTTACTTTCTTCTTATCCTCATGCTAATATTTTTGTCTATCACCTTATTATGAAAACTTCTTCGAAACTTTCTTTCACTTTTATCCACCCTTGATTCAACTCACTGGCTCTTCGGGAAGCCTAACACTCTCTCTTTACTAGGGATGAGAGGCATACAAAGGTAAATATTTATCCCTTCTAGGATTCCAATGCCAATCTTCTAAAATTTCTTAACATTCTAGCATTCATATCTGATTGTACTATTCTAGAGTGCACCATCTGGGTGTCTCACAAAGAGAACCATTACCACGTTTGCAATATCCCTCGGAAATGTGAGCTAATGATAACAATCCATCCATAATTTTGGGTTACTTTAACCCTAGGTGGATGCTGATATCCCATCCTTCTCTTAATTTATATTTGTTAGCTCCCACAGGGCATAACTGAAATGGGTGTTGTCAAGTGAATATATCTTTGTTACTGTTGAAAATAAGTCAGAATGCTTATATTTCTCTACCTGAATTGTAAATACAGATAATCTTCACTAACTGGGTACCTCGTATCCTTCTTCACCTAGCTTCTTTTACTTGTTGAAACTTGTATCTACCTTCTGATTCTCTCGTTGCTTTTTACCATAGGGGTAGATAAATATTTATGCCTTAGGTCTCCTTATCAAGAGGCTCACACGTCGTAGTACACACATATCTACTGAATGCCTTACATTTACTCATCATAAGCATGACATAAAATCGAGTTCCTCTCACTCAACTCTTCCACATTTGCATTCAATCTCTTACCAACTGTCTTTCTGGATGTAGATGTCATCATTGTATAACGAATAAAATAAAATTTAAGAATTTGAATTTCTTACAACTACGCTCTACCATACGATCTAGAGTAAGAAGAAAGAGTGACAGTCCTAAATGACCTGTAGCCTCCTGCTTATAGGTGTGGTGCACAATACACCCATAAACAAGACTCTACTAGACACGACTTGTAGACTCCCTAGGACAGAACTGCTCTGATACCACTTCTATCACGATCCAAACCGCAGGGCCGTGACGGGCACCCGGTGCCTTACACAGCCGAGTACCAACGTAATATATCTTTCTTATCATACTGTCATGGGTAAGTGGCCCAGAAGGGCCGTCATGAGACAACGAGAATAAAACATAAGGGAATACTAGACATAAGATGACCCAGCATGATATAGAAACTTATACATGTGACATACGAGCCTATAAGGCCGACATAATCATTTGTATACTCAAGACATAGGCCGATAAGGCCATACAAGTATCCATATACATGTCATTTGTCTACAAGCCTCTAAGAGTACATAAATGTCATAAAGGTCGGGACAGGGCCTCGCCATACCAATCAATACATACTCAAATCATACTGACCAAATAGGCAACTCCGGAGCAAGTGGAGTGCACAAACACCTTCTACTAAGCTAATAGCCTTCTAGAAGAACTCTCAATCTGTCTATAGGGACCTGCGGGCATGAAACACAGCGTCCCCAGGAACAAAGAACGTCAGTACAAATAAAGTATCGAGTATGTAAGGCATGAAAGAAACATGGAGTAAGGAACTCAACCTGTAAGTCTGAATAGCTCTGTGAATCATGAAAATATTTATAATGTCATGCATGTGCGTATGAATGCCATAGCATGCATAAGTATATGCGTACCTAACATCATCAAGCCTCTAAGGGCATCCCATTATATCATCTCAGGCACTGTGGGCGAAATCATCAACGTATACCAGCTGATCAGGTGGTGGTGCGTATATAACACCATAAACTTTCCCCATATCCCATATACATATAATATACGCGTATATAACGCCATCTGGTCATGGGTCAATGTACATGTATAAATGAATGCAATGCATAATGAATTAAGTCAGTAAGATTTCTCGGAATGTCATAAGATCAATATGCCTTCCGATAAACTTTAGCAACTTACGTATTTTTTGGATACCCATGAACAGAAGATATAATAATAGGACACATGGGGAATCAAGAACATAGGCACCCCTAGTACTTCTATGAATAGAGTGATTTATGAAAGTTCCGCGCTTACACGTTTCATTTGTATCATATGGATCATGCTAAAAGGAAAGAATGGATAACCTTAACATACCTTATCACAATATTTCCAATCACCAAATTGAACTCGCCTCTTCGTACCTTAATCTACAACAACAATAATAATACTATCATTAAGTTACGAAAGGTACAACTATCGCACAACGAACGACAAACTTATTTTGTATTAAAACAGGCAGCATCTCCCCTATAATCCTTACTTCCTTCAAATTCAAGATAACATAAAACACAATAATATCAATATGTATACATTATTTTACAACCTTATATACACCACAAAATACTACGAAACAGCCCAATACACCCCAATCTCTTCATACACAAAACGACCACCGTAGTAGTGTCAAACGGCCCGAAAATGTTACGACGAACGACCAGCCCATCACCCTACATTTATGTGGTGTTTATACACAACCTCACTCCTACAAAACTCCACATAGTAAAACACGCAGCCCAACAGCAACAAAAAACAATTCATAAAACAGTCTGCTAAAAGTGAATAACTCAAACTCACGGCTACCGATCGCCGTCCCGTGAGTTCAAACTATTAGGAAATGAATTTATCAACCTTCCTTGATATTTAAACACTTAAATACAGAAAGTACACATTTTCTTAACTATGAATTACCTTCCAAAACTCAAACTACAAAGAAAAAGAGAGGCGATATAGCGATACTTACGTCGTAGGGATCATTTTAATGTTATCGTTTCTTGATTCCGTGCCCGAGATGATAATCTTGTTTGAAGCTCTTGTAGAGAGACTAAGAGTAAATTTAGGGGTCCTATTTGGTTGTTTGTTCTGGAAAATTGAAGAAAGAAATGAGATAAGGATACAAATATCCATTTTGTTTGAAAATTCAAAAGGTGCTACTTGGCACCCTAGCATTCGTCCTTCTTCTAACATTAAAACATTTTATCCGAGTGTCGTATGAACGAACGGTTAAGAGAGTTGGAAACTACATTCCAAGACCTTCAATTTGGTATATAATATGTCCCAAAAAGACCTCATGTAGTGCACGGAATTTATTTCTCAAAAGGTTCTATTACAAGGCAAATCCTTAGTCGGCTTTTCCGCAATTTTAATCCGATTTTTTCCAAACTTCTTATTTTCTATCCAAATATTATATATAGCCATATTATGACTTTAAAATCATTTAAATAATGATTAAAAAGTCTCATATTCATTATGTCACCTTGGGACGCACAAGAGGTAACAATATTTTAGAACTTGTGAGTGTATTTGGTTGAGGTCTCGGGGGGCCTCGGGTGATTTCCAGCTAAATTTGGACTTGTGAAAATGGCTGAAGTACATCGGCACTGGTGTAATCACACATGCACAAGATTGACCGCATGTGCGAGTCCTCAGAAGAGAGCAATTGGGCGCAGAAGCGGGGCTGGGGGAAATGGCCAGTGGTCGCAGATGCAATGTGAAGACCGCAAAAGCGAAGCCGCTTCTGCGGAAGGGTGATCACAAAAGCGGAGTGAGTGAGGGAGATGGGGTGTCCAAGGCTTCCACAGAAGCTGACAAGGGACCTGTAAAAGTGCTTACACATATGCAGATGTTTGCGCGCAGGTGCAGAATCTGGGAGTTTTAGTGAGCTCCGCAGATGCGGAGACTTCACCGCAAAAGAGAAAAAGCCTGGGCAGATTATATTAATTTTAGGGTTCGAGATTTTATCATTTTTGGGCATTTTGAGCTCGGGTCTTGGCAATTTTTGAGAGAATTTTTGAGGGATTTCTTGAGGTAAGTCTCTTGTACTAATTATTGATCAATAATCTTGTTTCCCCATTGATTTTCCCACCTAGTTTGTGTGTATTTAAGATGGAATTTGGGAGTTTAAGGCTAGGGATTTGGAGAGTTTAATTTGGAGATTTGAGTGGCGACTTGGTATCGGATTTTGATAAAATTGGTATGGTTGGACTTGTGGTCAAATGGATATTCGTATTTTGTGACTTTTACCCGATTCCGAAATGTGGGCCCGGGTCGACTTTTTGAGGCAATTTTTCGATTCTTTGCTAAAGTCATAGATTTATTATTTAAATTAGTTTCTTCTAGTTGTATTAATGATATGTAATTGCTTTTTGCTAGATTTGGTCCGTTCGGAGTTGGAAAATCAAGGGAAAGGCATCCTTATCGATTGATTGAGCGAGATTTAAGGTAAGTGACTTGTCTAACTTTATGTGGGGGAAATTCCCTTAAGATTTGTTACTGTTGTAACAATTTGTGATATGTGAGCGCCGTGTACGCGAGGTGACGAGTGTGTACACGGGCTAATTGTGGAAAATTCTATTTTGCTGAGTAGATTTCCTTTGAATTCCTTAACTAAGTTGCCTTAGCATGTGTAGCTATCATGTTAGCCTAGTATCGCATGTCTACGTGTCTTAACCTTTACTTGAAATTCGTGCAACATGCTTAGATGAATTTTCTATTTTCTTGATTATTGTATTCGGTCTTTAACTGTAGGATTCCTTGTCGTAAATTCGTTGTTCCATAATTTATGAGTTGCATATTTAATTTTAGGACGACGAGGCGGTACCTCGGGTGATCCCCTTTTTGTGCATATTTACTTTTGGGACTGCGGGGCGGTACCTCGGGAGATCTCCCTGTTGTGCATATTTACTTTTGGGACTACGAAGCGATACCTCGGGAGATCCCCCTATTGTGCATATTTACTTTTGGGACTATGAGGCGGTACCTCGGGAGATTCCCATGTTACATATTTACTTTTGGAACTACGAGGCGGTACCTCGGGAGATCCCCCTGTTGCGTATTTACATTTGGGGTTACAAGGCGATACCTCCATAGCGCCCCTGTTGTTTACCTCTATTTGTTGTGCCGTTACCCTTTTGTAATTTCTTGATGTTCATTTTTCAGTCATTTCATTGTATTATTATATTTTCTTCCTCATTTACTTTTATTCCAATAGGGCCCTGACCTGAGCTCGTCACTACTCTACCGATGTTAGGCTTGACACTTACTGGGTACCGTTATGGTGTACTCATACTATACTTCTGCACATCTTTTTTTGCAGATCCAGGTTCTTCCTACCAGACCAGATACGAGTGAGCTAGACCGTACGTGGAGACTTCAAGGTATGTCTGCCAGCGTCCGCACACCACAGAGTTCCCCTCTATCCTTATTATGTTGTTTCCCTTATTCTCTTTATACTTTGATGTATAGAGACACTTAGTAATTTCTCTTTGAAGCTTGTGACTTATTTCTACCGGGTTTTGGGAGTTGTATCTATTTTGAATCGTAGTTTGATTTATGTTATATGTTGAGATTTGAGTTTCAGTTTTATATTTCCGTTATTTCGTATAATTGTTAGGCGTACCTAGTCTTAGAGACTAGGTGCCATCATGACATCTTACAAAGGGAAATTGGGGTCATGACAACTTCCCATATAAGTTCTATAGTAAACCAGAACTTATCAACAAAGCACTCATCATTTTATTTAATGATCGATTGTTACTTTCTGCAATCCCATTGGATTGGGGCATGTAAGTGGCCATTGTCTGATGAATAACACCATATTCCAAACATATTTATTCAAAAGAAGATTCATATTTGCTACCCCTATTACTTTATAGAGCCAACTACATGATCTATTATTTGTGTCACGACAAAGCCAGAATTAATGACCGGTGAAGTTTTTAATCTTCAAACCAATCTGACACAATTAAGAATTAATGAATGGTGAAGTTTCTAATTTTCAAACCGAATAATATATGATAAAACCAGATCTAATAAAAGGTGAAGTTTTTAATGTAATGACCCGACCGACCGTTTTGAGCCCTAGGACGTCGTTCGGCGATTTGAGGCCTTGAGCAGCTTCACTTCAGGTATTATGACTTGTACGTGTGGTCGGAATTTAATTTCTGGAAGTTCGGAGTTGATTTGGAAAGACAATTCTCATTTCGAAAGCTTTAAGTTGGAAGAATTGACTAAGGTTGGATTTTGTTTGAGAAAACGACCTCGGAATCGGGATTTGAAGGTTCCAGTAGGTTCGTATGTTAATAAGTGTACGAGTCATAGTAAAAGTGATGTGGGGTCTAAGGAGAGCCCTAAGTCTAAGTCAAGTTGGAAATTACATGATAGACTAAAGTTCCAAATGAGTACACACAAAACCTAACTTTAGACGAGCATGCCTATATATATATATATATATATAAGGACTTGTATGGTGGAAAACCTATCAAATGAAAGATCTTCGAGTCTAGTTTCTAACGCATTAAACCGTTCGTCATTTGGATATTTCTACAAGGAGTTATGAACGTTTTAGTAAAAGGTGTCCAACAGGGGAAAACTTGTAATACGAGGTACAACCTGCACAACGCAAGGTACAACTTGATGAAGCACATGTGCCAATATAAGGCAGTCACGGGCAGCAGCCATTTTTAGGGATTTTCTTGAGCTAGGGATTGGTTCTTTCATGGTGTATTCGACCTTGGTGACTACTAAAGAATACATGGTGAGTTTTGTTTTTTTTGGATATTTTAAGTTAATAGCATCCTATTAATACTAGTATTAACATCCTTCAATCTTTGAAATACCTAGAAATCTTTCAAGTTGTTCAAGAACACCAAATTTCCCAAACATTGAAATTTTAAGGAAAAGCTTCAAGAAGGTAATACTAATGCTTCAAGCCCATTTCTTATGAGTCGGTGAGAGTAATTCTAATATTTGTTTCAAGTTGTTATAGTTGGATAATTGATATCATAAACCCTAGTTCATGGCATGAATATTGTTTTTGAGAAAATGAGGGAAAGATAAATAGTGTTCCTAGAAATGAAATTAAAGGATGCAATGAACCTATGGAATCATTTTCTAGCTTAGTTGGAAGTGTTCAACTAAGTAATCACCAAATTGAATGTTTTGAAAATGTTGGTTAAGGAAGACGATGAATAGTAATTTGGCGGTGTTGGAGAATTAATGCAGTATTACTGATCACTTCAAATGGGTGTTAAATGATAAGAGTGGAGTTGAATGTGCTAGTAAGTGAACCTATTAGACGATTTGAGCTGGAGGCTTGTAGCCAACTTATGAGCCATAAATGGATATTGATAAATAATTTTGAGTCATATTTTGATTGTAATTAGGATTGTAATTGTAGATATCAATTTGTTGGTGGCGTATGAGCATTTTTCTAAATGTTACGATGTCGGAGGAGGATTAAAAGCTTGTGAATGTTCATAAAGCATAAGCGAGTTTTGGAGCGTTGGGCAATCGGTCGAGTTGTTTGAAAGGCTTGAGAGCCGGCTATGGAACTTCGGAGCGAGGTAAGTCTCCTGTCTAACTTTGTAAGAGGGAATTTACCCCTAGGTGATTTAAATTAATAATTATTGCTAATTGTGGGGGCTACGTACGCACGAGGTGACGAGAGTCTATGTGTAGCTACTAATATTGCTAAGTCCGGGTAGTTTAGGACTCAAATCATGAATTGCTTGTGATAATTGCATCTTTCAGTTAATTGAAATATTGGAATTTTTGTTGTAAATTGTTAGAGGAAATAATAAGAGACTGAAATTTCACATACTTGAATTTTTGCTCAAATTATTTAACTGTTGCTATAAATTGTACATCATAGTGTGTAAATCTTAATAAATATAACTATATTCTCATTCTGGAGGTACATAAGAAAATATCTTCCTTTCTTGTGGAGCGGACCAAATGCCTCGGCAGTATAGATACATATATGAATCGCGCCGCACGTCCTTCGGCAGTGTACACGACACTCTGGATCGGGCCGAACGACCTCGACAGACATCGTGCCTAATAATAATAATTACACAATATTTTGCTATTTATTGCAGCTTGTGAAACTAATTAATAAATTGTAAATGGTCGCATTTGAAGGAATTTAATTATTTATGCTGGTTATACAAAATTATTGTTAATCTTATAAATCATGCTGATTTAATATTTCTATTTTAATATTATTGACCATTAGTGAGTGTCAAAGTCGATCTCTCGTCACTACTTCTTCGAGATTAGGCTTGATACTTACTGGGTACACGTTGTTTACGTACTCATGCTACACTTGCTGCACATTTTTGTGCAGGTACGTATATGTCTAGAGGCCTTGTGGACGCAGAGGTATGGTTAATGCGGAGACATAGGTGAGTTGTTTTCTATATTACGATCTGCAACCAGTAGAGTCTCCTTCAGAGTTATTTATATTTTTCATGTCTAATTTGTATTCCGGACAGTTGTTGTATTTTATTTTATATTCCTAGTAAATGTTCATGCACTTGTGACACCGTCTTTTGAGAGGATTCTGGGTTGTTCTGTATTGAATTTATTAAAAGTATTATTATTTAATCTGTAAATCCCCATTCTTTACTATGTATATTAAAGTAAAATATGATTTCAAAAGAATAAAAATGAGAACCCAATTTAGTATTTATTGTTGGCTTGCCTGACAGTGGTGTCTGGCGCCATCATGACCTTAATGGATTTTGGGTTGTGACAACATGCTATCAGAGCACTAGGTTCACGTAGGTCTCACGAGTCATGAGCAAGTCTAGTAGAATCTTGCGGATCGGTACAGATACGTTTGTACTTATCTTCGAGAGGCTACAGGGCTGTTAGGAGCATTTCCCTTCTTGATTCTTTTATCGTGCATTTTGATTCCATTAAGGCTTGTGCCTTTATTTCCTTCCTACACATTCTTACACGATGTTGAGCGCTCGTGTCTATTGGGCATTGAGGAATGTTAATGGTACTATAGATGTGGTGCATGATGTTTCTCCCTGCGTATTTGATTGGACCATTATCGTCGCCTTGCCGAAGACCGCTCTGTCGTTTCAACTCAGTATCAGTATTACCTAAGGTTTTGAGATTTCTCATTGATTGTTATGACAATTCGTGCGTTGCTATCGCACAGTGTTCGTGTAATGGTAGGATGCTTGTCTATGCATCGAGGCAGTGAATGACTTGAAAGTATGTTTTACTCAGTGCATGATTCAGAGATTCCGTATTTTATATCCGGCGAAGGACAGACAATCAGACTACGAATGCTCAGGTTTTGGTCGATGGGGTAGCGAGACTTAGTATTTTCGAGCGTGATGGAATTTTCATGAGTGATGGTGACGTCGTCCTTGATGGAATGTGTTAAGTTCAACGGTGTTATGGTCTTCTTCGATTCTCCTTTGGGGGAGGGTATTGTGAAATGAAGTCGGGGAAGAGGCTTTCAAAAATCACGGTCTACAGTGGTTCATAATCAAAGCGGTGTTCCTAGTGTGATGGCTCGAGAAAGACGATCCTCGGAAAGGTTTAAAGTTGGTAATGATCTATTGGTTCAAGTGCTACAGAAATGGATTTTGAGTTAAGGCAACAACTGGAAGCGAAGGATGAGAAGGGACATGTGGAAGGTGTCTTGTGGTGGTTAAGTTTCTAGAAGGCCAAGTGTGAGAAACATGAGTCGAGTAGTTGATTAAAGGAGAGGGTTTGACCAAAGTGGGAGAGTGGCAAGGTAGCATATAGGTTACGTGGTAGGATAACTACACGTCTTGAGGAATGTTTGGAGTGATTTGGGATTCATGGTGGACAGTGACTAGGTCTACAGACTTAATTTGGAATGTTGGTTGTTATGCTGGGGGAAGATTGGATGCGACAAAAGTGAGTTTGCCTGATATGAAGAGGAATGCAACATGACTTCGGGTTGGGATGTATCGTCGCACCTTTAGTTAACGTCAACGGGGAGTGAACGGACTTGTACAGCTGGTGAACGAACATGGGCTCAGGATGGTTTAATGGTTTCGTGGTAATAGTACTCGATGCAATGTTGTTGGAGGATGTCGATATAGAATTTCCACAGGTGGGATATCTCTTGTGAGCAGGTTAGCGGTTGCGTGGTGTTGATGGAGATTCTACGAAGAATTTTACTGGCTATCCAGTAAGAGGCCAAAGATGTGAATGTGGCTAGTGATTCAGAATGTTCATGAAATGTTTAACATAAGGATTTCGAGGAATTTGGTGGGTCGATTATGCGAGATTGTGTCAATGGGGGATAAGGAGTCTTGGTGGGTTCCGGAGTTATGTAATTGTAGCTTCAAGCTAAGTGGGAAAGCCCCACCGTCTACAGTCGGATTGTATGGTCGTCTACTTATGAGGTTTCTAGTTATCGGCATATTGGTGGGTTATTACGACTAAGGAAAGAAGACATCGGTGGTAGTTTGAGCAAAGGATTGGAGGAATGTATGCTATACTCGGGCTTAATTTCTTCATGTTCAGTTTTAAGAAGACTAAGGGTTTATGATTCGTGTAGATGTAATGCACAGGGAAAGTGAGCCAGCCGGATGTTTCTTTGAGAAAGCGTCCATGTGCTAGCAGGGCCTTGGAGTTTGATCATGTTTGGGAACAAGTCAGAGTGAGTGACTCTCAATAACGGTCTTAGTGGATTCAAAAATTCAAGCGCGATGCCTAAGGATTTCGAGTCCGTAGTATGGTTAAGTATCGAGCTTTTTGCAGAAGATTACGAAAGGGGCTTGGAGTGTTCTACGTTATCTTCGGGTTATGGTGTAGCATTGGATAAATGGAAGAAAATGACTTCGTATTCAGAGAGAAATTATCACAATGGGTGTACTTGTTGAAGATGTAAATATGCGCGCAAGGAGGGTATGAGATGGTTCGTGGGCTTTGAGACAATGTGGGCTCGTGGAATGGGGTCACTCGGGACGAGTGCAGATTGAGTTCGATATAATTTGAATGGGGCTAATGTTATTTCTAAGGAAAGCCTAGAGTAAATTAGAAGAAGTCAGATCAGTTAGCAATGGTTGATGGGCATGATGGTGGCGATGATCAGCTCCTTCGGCATGTTAAGTTATACAGGTGGTTGTAGCGGTACGTGCGAGGCTTGACGGCCTATGAAATTTGAAATGTGGAGGTAGTTGATTCAAATGGGTTTGTTGTGTAAATGGAGTCCGGAAGAGTTATGACAGTTGAGATCACAGTTTGAGGTTGTGTCTTTTTTTACTATTTGGGGAAATTCGGTTGCGTGTTGCATTGGCCCTTCTAAAATGATGCTAAGTGGAAGGTTTCTAGCCAGTTAAGTGTTTAATTCTACTAGTAGTTCAAGGGTTATGGTGAATATGTGTATTATCGCGTAGCGTCATGATAAGTGCGGTGAGAGGTATGGAATTAGAAGTTGACGATCAAGGTTGTAGTTTGGTGTTGACAAAAATGTCAAGAGCTTGGATGAGCAGGAAAGGATTCAGATGGTTAGAGTAAGCTGGTATTGTCTTTGGCGTCACCTGAGATTGGTGTTATGTGTAAGAGGCTTTATGTACTGATCGCGGATTCCTGATTTGACTCATAGCATTAGTGTGGCCGGTGGTATGGATGTGCAGACTTCTTACCTAGTGCGGAAGGTCGTGGGAGTGTATCCCACGGGAAGATTGTATAAGTGTGACATGTAGTCACTTGATTGATTAAAGATTTTACAATTAAATACAGAGATTTTAGTACTATCGCTAATGTGAGAATTTATGCCTGAAGGGCACTCGGTTCGGTTGGTTGAGAGTTGTGAAAGTTTATTTCGAATTCGACGGTTGTTCTTGCGTGTCATGAAAAAAAGGTCATTGTGCATCCTTGAGAGATTATTTACCCAAGAATGGTATGATCAGAATCGGTTTGATGTCCATTGATGGGTCCAAATGTGGATGTGTACTCTACACCAGCCTGGTGTGTTCATGTAGCATAGCATTCACTATGGAAGAATATTCAGGGGTGGGATGTTAATTTCGTCGCCAGTTATTTCATGTGATACTTTATAGTGCCGTGGGGGCTGTGAGATGACTTGATTTTTGTACAATGTGTTGAGGTCCCGCACATCGGTGGAATTATGAAAGCAGGATGGATCTCGAGATGCAGATCATATATCGCACATCAGTTTTCCAGGATTTGTATTATGCACTTGGCGTGCTTATGGTTGATATTTAGGCATTCGTGAGTATAAGCATTACGATTCGAGGTGTGTTTTCCTTAGATTATTACGTGTGGATTGGGTGGAACGCCGCCACATGTAACATGGTTGGATCGGGTGGCACGCCGCCACGGGTATCATATGTGAATTGGGTTGCACGCCGAGATAGCGTGATATTGAGCACATTTCCCTATATCTACTCTTGTGTGTTTTGTCCGCATTTTCTAAGAAAGATTCATGACATCTTTTCAGTTGTTAAATTAGTTACGTGAGTTGAGTAGCTCTTTCCAGAGTTCATTTTCCTTATGTATCATATTCGAGTTTGTAGCCAGTTGGCGCATTGTTGGCGTCATACGAGATCTTGGTCGGTATTTGAGGTGGCTTATTGCCTGTGTAGCTTATACTGGATGAGACGAGACTATTGGACCTGAAATCAGTGCAATCAGATTTATATAAGGTATATTAAAGAACAAATATCACTATTCAGTTCAGAATGAGGTAATGGTCCTTGTCAGGAGGAGAGACTCCATGATTTGTTAATTCGGCAGTTGGTTTTTGAATTTCTACACATCTCTTCTGTCGTGGCGGCATTTCAAGAGTTGGAGCATGACTTATATGTGTCATGAGGTGTGTTGTGGGCATCAAATTTGTGGAATTTCGGCTAATGTTATCATAGGATGTTATTATGGTTATGTGAATTATGCGGTGCATGGTGTGGATTTAGCAAAGGTAGGCAACCATGTATTGGTGCATCGTGCAGTGATTGATACGGTGTTCGGATGATGGAAAAAGGTCTGGCGGAGAATTCCGGATGTTGGAATTGGGCTTTAAGGCTTATTTGACTAAAACAAACAAGAGAATCTTCAGACTGGCTCGAGCTAGTAAGCTCAACTAAGATATGGTAGCACGGGTAGGTGCACGATGTGTTAAACAATGACTTCAGAAAACTCCAGAGCAGTTCTTATCACGTTTGAGGACGAACGTATATTTAAGTGGGAGAGAATGTAACAACCCGACAGGTCATTTTGAGTCCTAGCACGTCGTTCGGCGGTTTGAGGCCCTGAGCAGTTTCACTTCAGGTATTATGACTTGTACGCGTGGTTGGAATTTAATTTCGGGAAGTTAGAAGTTGATTTGGAAAGAAAATTCTCATTGCGAAAGTTTTAAGTTGGAAGAATTGACTAAGGTTGGATTTTTTTGAGTAAACGACCTCGGAATCAGGATTTGAAGGTTCCAGCAGGTTCGTATGTTAATAAGTGTACCAGTCATATTATAAGTGATGTGGGGTTTAAGGAGAGCCCTAAGTCTAAGTCAAGTTGGAAATTACATGATAGACAAAAGTTCCAAATGATTATATACAAAACCTAACTTTGGACGAGCATGCCTC